>PVKH010002258.1:0-27692 GCA_004027955.1 Chaetophractus vellerosus
ATTTATCTTGTGTTTTGGTCTCTGGTGGTATTTATAAAAATAATCAAAAGTTATTATGGAGATGTTGTTATAGTTAAGAAGCTACAGAAGTTCTGTTTCTCCTTCCCAACTACTGTTGGGAGAAATGCTACTTCTGTTTTGTTCTGTCGAATCACTCTTTACCAAACATCTGCATGTTGCCACTTCCTTTCCAATTAATATTGTTAACTCTATAATGTTCTACTTACTATATTGAATCTAGTATTTTAATTGGTCACACTTAAAGACTTTATATTTATAAAACACTTTCAAATCAGACCATCTGCTTCTTAAGTAACCTTTTGAGGGTTAGGAAGAACAAATAATATCCTGCCCCTTTTACAGATGAGTACACCGAGGTACCTGAGGGATTAAAGAACTTCCTAATTACACACAAAATTAGTTCTTATGACTCCACATCTTAATGTCCTTTCTACTACAAAGAAAGGCTATTTTCTCTTTTTTTAGAAATTTAGATAAATTGATTCTTAATTTTATTTTTGTCTTTGTGAGCAGCTACTACTTCATACCAGTTAGGTCGACTAAGATTTTTCTAACAGCTCCCCGTGTAATCTTTTTATCTTTTTCATAAACATACCTGCTTGAACTTTTTAAGTAAAAGCTCAAAGAAAAAAAAATCACTTAATTCTTATCCCATTTGGGAGTTAACATCAAGTTCTACCTCCTTTTAAAATATTTCCTAAATATTTTAGCTTTCAAAATCTGTTTTCACTGTATGCCTTGGAACATAATTGTATTATCTTTTTTTTTGAACCTCTGTTTCATTTGTTTAGTCATGACTTCAGTAATACTCTTTAAGGGCGAAAATTGGATCTTATACAATTGCTGAGCCTCAGCCATTCATTCATCTTGGTATCATACCTACCAAGAAGCTCACTCGTGATATGGAGGGTGGCTAAAGACAGCTACATTTTTAAGTGAATAATTCTTTCCTCCTATGCTATTCTTAATCTAATTAAGATAAGCCAGGCCTACTTCGTTTACCTTCACCACTTTAACTGGAAATTTTTCTATGTGTCTTTAAAATAAGTACACTTAAAATCTAGATTTGTAAACATTATATATGTTTACATTGTATCCTAGAGTGTTTCTGTTGACTGAAATTATGCAGTGGTATGGTTTCTAATCACAGCCCCACCAAACCATAAATATAATCATATTATACTTTTTGTGTCCAGTATATTGAAGAAAAACCACATAACCATGGGTTGATGCCACTACATTTCCTCTAGCCTCCTGGAAAGATCAGTCTGTCTGTATATTCCTTAGGTCATTTTTCAGCAATTATTCCAGTCTTCACTACCCTTCTTAAGGGCCCTATTCCCTCTGAACAAATGACCAGTACACTTCTTTACAGAGAATAGAGACCATGTGGAAACTCTCCTTTGGTTTTCCTTTACCTTGACAACCCTCTTCTAGTTTACTCCTGCCTGACACTTCATTCTTGGTACACTTTGCTTCCCTTCAGCTTTCCCATTATGTTAGTTCTTAACCAAGGTTTTATCTATGGGGATCTTTTCTTCATAGGATTGTAAGGATTAAATGAGTTAATATGTTACGGAGTTAAGGCTAATACAACCACAGTAATAAGGGATGCTGATTAGGCCAGAATGAGGGACCTGGTACATTACTAATGGCTTGCCTCTGACACCTTGCATACTTCACTCGGGAGTGTACATTTCTGACCACTGAATACAAATAAGACATGTTTAATTATTAATAATCACGTAAACTTCTTTCCAAAGACACAGTTTTGCCTTTGGGGATATTTACCAGTATTCTTTGATCCTTTTCCTTTAAATCTCTTGGCCTACTCTATGAAGACACTATAAGGCATATTATTTTCAGGAGGCAAGAGTAACCCTACTTTAAGCTATAGCTAAAGCAACTTTTCCCTTTGTTATAGCTTTTAAGCATTCACAGTACTGCAAGTCTACTGTGGTTGTGATTCGTCTGTATTTCAGCTCCTTTGTTATAATCATTGCTTCTCATAATTAAAACCTATTACTATTCTTTAAGAACTCAATGCATAGTGATTCCAGTTGTAATGGTAGAATGAGAAGATAACTGTTCACTGCAGCAGGGTAACCTGACTTGACATGCATCCTGCTTTAGTTTTTGAACACCTAGAACTTATCTTTTTGAACACTGTAACTCAGTAATAATGCTTTCTTTGGGTATAGGACTCAAAAACTATACCACAACTTTCAAAGTGACGACTTAGAAGTGAAACATAAAATTGTTTGATACAAAATATTATATAACAGAAACAAACCTTAACTTATACATGGGCTGTAAACTAATAGCAGAGTTGTCTTCTCCCAACATATAATTTCCTCTCATCACATTGTAATGTTTGAGCAAGTTCCATCTTTATTTCAGAAGATTTTCTTTAATGAAGCGATACTGTCACTAACATAAAAGGAGAATTATTAATTTATTTGACAATCTACAAATTACAAGTTTTAACACATTAATACACTTTTAATACAGTGGTTCCCAAACTTTGCTGCCTGGCAATACCATATTTGATGCAAAATGAGATGTAGCTATTAAGTTCATACTAGTTTCCTTGAGTGCTTTATAAAACTGGATATAGAAGTAGTTCTAAAAACTTTCAAAAATATTTTTTAAAGCAATTTTTTATTTTATTTATTTTTATTTATTTATCCCTCCTTTGCTGCTTGTGCTCCCTGTGTCCATTTGCTGTGTGTTTTTCTGTGTCTGCTTGTTTCCCTTTGTTGCATCATCTTGCTGTGCCAGCTCACCGCATCACATGGGCCGGCTGGCCTTCACCAGGAGGCCCTGGGAATCAAACCCAGGGCCTCCCATATGGTAAACGGAAGCCCAACCAATTGAGCCACAGCCGCTTCCCCTCAAAAATATTTTTGAGCAGTGGCAGCAGTACTGAAATTGTTTTGAGATTCAAATGGAGTTTTAAAGCTTTAAAAAACCTTAGAGACTATCCTGGTCTATTTCCTTTATTATAAATGAAGAAACTAAGATTTGGAAGAGCTTCTGACTCACAGCCTCAGTCCAGCTAGTCACTGGTGGATCTAGAAAAAGAACTCATCCTCTTGCTCCCAGTTTAAGGTTTTAGCCTCAACCCCCACTCCTTTCCATCCAAAACAGAAAACAAAAAGCAGAGGGAAGGCACAGGGTATTTGCTGAATAAGTCTATCCTATTGTGTAATGGTCCTTACTTTCTCACAAACTAAATTTTAAAATGTTACAGAATTTTGCTGAGTATTCTCTCTCCAGGTTTACCTATCCCTGGAAACCAGAATCTAATGTCAGACATATTCACTATATCCAGTGTTATATCATGTCTTGATAGATGTTTCTCAATTTTATACATACAGGACTCTGTAATCATATTTCTGTGTTCTTGTATACAGGTTATCTAAATCTAGAAGCCTGAATCTATTTAATGTGACATGATAATTAATACTCTGCTTTATTCCCAAAAGAACTTCAGAGTTTACATATCATAAATGTAAGGAAAACAAAAACAAAATTAGGCAAAAAGAATAAAATTAATACACAGGATACATGCTATAAAGCCTTTACCACAAGTAAAATTGAACTATAAGATTTGGCTTTGAATGTCTTGATACCGAAGTCTTTTCACTTACAGCCTATGCCCTTTTAAATATATTGCCTTTTCCCCTCCCCTTATTTTGTAAGCCCATGTTCTTTCAGACCTTTGCCATTCTGGTATCCATCGACTCTAGACAAAAAGCCTACCTCTGCCATATTTTTATACGTAATTAACATGGAAGTTTGTTAGAGCTCCTTATGCAAGCATATTCATTTTTTGGATGCCTTTCCTTTTTAAAAATTGAAATCGATTATTATGAGCATGTGTTTTACTTTATCTCTTTAGAATTAAAAAAAAACCTTTCCTCATGTCTAAGGAATATTATCTAATTATATACTAGAGTAGCAATGCTCCTTAATGCTTCTTTTAAAAGCTACCATCAAAGTACACAACAGTATCAGATGTTCTACTTTTGGCAAAGCTAGACTTTATAAGTCAGATTTAACTTGTGTTTGATGTGACTGTTCATTTGTAAATTCATTTAGACTTTATAAGTCAGATTTAACTTGTGTTTGACGTGACTGTTCATTTGTAAATTCATTTAACAAATTTCTTCCTCCCCTACCATTTGTACTTAGTTAAAGCCAAGGAAACATGGTGTGGGGGAGAAGCAATCACTTTGGAGTCAAGAGAGACCTGGGTCTGAATTCTGCCTTTGCTGTTGTTAGCTGTCACTTTGATCAAGTTATTTGACCTTTTGAGCCCTTATCTTTATTAAAGTAAGAATAGTTATAAGATCATATGTAAAGCTGCTGGATTAAGACTCAAATGTTAGTTTTTTAATGCATACACCATAATGCTTTGTTTAAATAAATTAGGTGGTCATTCCTACCAGCATGTAGAATGGAATCCATTGAAATGTGGCATAAAGAATAAATACATGGCCACTCTCACCCCCTCTTCAACACAATTTTCCTTCTCTTTTAAGACTATCATAACAATATATTATGGGATATAAAAGGAAAATCTGAACCAAAAGGTACACAAGGGATGGAATAAGAGACTCATGCATGAAACATACTTAAAAATCTAGACTCTATACCTAGTTCCAAGCAGAACAGATTTGTTAATTTACCTGCATGCCTTCTCCGATAGTCCATAAGTCAAAGCAGTCTACAAAGACTGAAGGTAAAGTAAAAATAAAATATGAAGTGAAACCCAGTAAGACTTCTACACTACTAAAAAATTCTTACTCTTTACCTAGAATGTTCACCTAATTACATTTAAAACAAAGATAAATGCAAAAATATCGTCATTTAAAGTAGGTGTTTGGTCAGTCTCCAGCTACCATAACCAATGGAAAACTCCACTGTGAATTTTCTCCCAACTCTAGTTTATAGTTGCCTCTCAATCACATGGTATCTCCAGAACCTCTTTCACTTGCTCAGTGGCATTCTCACCCATAACTAACCTCACCCCCAACCCATACCTCATTCATTCACATATTGGTGGACAACACTTTGAAATTCAAACATTATTTTGGCTTTCATTCTCATCCAGGTTTGTTTGCTTAAGCTCATAATTTCTCCCCATATTAGTGTACTCTGAAGTAGGCAGACAATATTTAGCACCTGCACTAATAAATATTTTAACCAGTATTTTGTTTCCCAACAATATGATTTGCATCAGTCATGCTAAGATTGTAACCAATACTACAATTAATACAGATCTTGTTGGCTGCCATTCCTTCCAGGTAGTCCTAAGATTTTGTGTATACAATGTACTAAAAACCCCATTTCTTTTAAAAAATGGTTCTAATGCAGAGTATTTGGGTGAGTTCATTTTGGGGAACTTTGGCACTAAGAGATATCACATAAGTATAGCATAGATTCCTTCAATGGGCAGCTATACATCCCCCTTTTTCCACTTAAAAAATGAAGGCTAACAGGTCAAGTCTACCCCAGATTTTTTGGACTAAAAAGACAAAAGATATTAAAAGCACTAGCTTTAAAAGGCCATTTATTAATAATCTTTAATATTTACAATTACAACTCATGGATTAAAATATTTATCAATTTACTACCAATAGGCTATTTTGTTGGGATTTTGGGGGAAGGGAGTTCACCTGTTAACTTTACCACTTGAATTTCTGATGGAAGAGAATTCCAGGTTCCTTTTCTGACTTTTTACATTCTTCTTTCTACTTTGAACCACATGGTCATCTGACTGTCTTAGGAAATTTCAGTGACAGTCCCAATAACAGTCTTTTTAGTGAAAAGACTTTCTTAGCCACGGCCACATAACAGCTCCTAAATAACCTGTTGTGAAGAGCACATTCCAGTGCAAATAATGAAATTGAGTAACCTCAAATGAATCCCAATAGCATTCCAATAAGTATAAAAGCATAATAGTGAATAAATAATGAAGACAGATTGACCATGGAATCTTCAAGAAACACAATGCGGAACATGGAGTCACAGCAAAAATATTTATGAAGACTGTATCAGGGAGTCCTGATACTTCACTTAAATAAACACTTCCAGGTGTTTTACACCACTATTTTGTTAAACCCGAAATGAAACAAAGCTTTAATAAAGTTTTTATAAATTACTCTCCCTATAACTTGTTATGGACATTATAAAATGTTCATGTCATAATTTACTTAATTTTACATGAAGATATAAAAATAAATACTGCCATGCATATATTTCATTGACATTTAAAGAAACCATAAATAAATAGTTTGAAATGCTGTCTAGAGAAACTGCTACTGCATACCTACTGTTACTTATGGAGGACTCAAGCAAGTCAGCTTTGATAGCATCCTCAAACTGAAAAAAGCTTCAAAATAAGCTTAATGCCTTTAAATCGTCAAAATGTAATGCTAAGGGAAAGAAAACAATACAAGCCAAAACTGGAGTGCAAACACCATGTTTTGCTGTAGGTTTTAATCAAAAAATGAAAAAAGATTTATAAACTAATGGGATCCCTTCCCAAGGCATGCTGGAAACATGGAAAGTGAAGCGAGAGAAACTGGGAATCCTTCCTCAGGCAACTTCTTATCCTGTTTCAGTTTCCTCAAACATCCCTGGTTAAGACTCATTATTAAAAAGACACAAATGTTTATAAAAGTTCATCAGATTCCTCATTAAAGCTGAAGTCACACACTAGAGACAGGTGGTCTGAAGGATAATTGAAGGATGGTAGTCGGTTGGGTCCAATCTGTTCTTCAGTGAGCAAATCAAGAGCCGACCTGACACTTAGAGCATGTTTAGAATACCAGATATAATCCAGCGTGTGCCGGCACTCCCCTGAGGTCCGGATCTTCCAGGTCGTATATGGAGGTTCTGACTGCCCATCAGCGCTCAGCAGCTTGTAGGCGCTATTCAGGTTGAGGCTGGAAGAAGCAAAGTGCTTGTAGACCTCCTCCGTTGGCTCTGCATTGAAGTCCCCACAAACAATGAGGGGAATCTTGGCTCCGTGGGTGATGCTCTGCAGGTTCTGAAGAAGGTCACAGCCTTGAGCTGATCGGAACCGCTCCCAGCCAGTGCGTGCTTTTAAGTGGGTGACAGCAATACAGAACTGTCGGTCTGACTCTTTGCATGCTAAGGTCTGTGCAATGGCCACCTGATTGGTTTTCAATGTCATGGCCGTCAGCCTAATATTGGCACTGTTTACTAGCCTGAATCTGTTTTGGAGAAAAAACAAGGCACAGCCATCTGGCCCATTGTTGTGCTCTACATCTAGACAAGGCGACCAGGGCTTGGGGAAAAAAGTGCCCTGATAGCCCAGTCTACTGAGGAGTGGTTGGAAGGTGTCAAAATAGTGGTCCACCTCTTGGAGGCACAATATATCGGGCTGATAGGCTAGGATTTCTTCTAGGATGAGACATTTCCTTTCTTCCCACTTGAGTGCTTCAACAGGGCATTGTACAAAGTTGTCTTTGCCTTCTCCAAGAGCTGAAATAAAAAAAATCCAGTCAGTTGTCAGTTACTACAGAACAATGACTTCAAAGTACCCAAGAGTCTCCTAAGGTCAATGCTACTCAACACCCACAGGATGCTTCCCCTGCTTCAGATGCTCTGGGTAGTCGTTCTCTCTATCAACTGCATTAAGCCACTCGAAATAAATAACCGCTTACTATCTGGGTAAGGCAACCAACTGATTTTCTTTTGTATTAAAACTATATCATCTAACTATATTCCAGGACTTAAGATGTTTAGTTTTAGAATTAACTGTTCTTGCAGTCCCAGTGGGTCTCAACTATGACAAATGAAATATTTCACTCAACACTGGCTATAATAAAGTCATCCAGATATAGGGTGAACTGATAGAAAACAGTCATAAAATAGTCACCACTCAGAAAGAATGGAGCCCATTTTAAATGGGTAGCTTTTCCTACTTATAGCTGAACACCTGGAAAGAATAAAAGAATCAAAGATTGGAGAGTTAGGGAGTATTCCCTTTTATTATAGCAAGGGGGGAAAAAAGGCCTTATTTTTAAAAATTTCACCTGCTACATAAAAGGCAATGCTACACAAAGTTGACTGTCCTGTTTTTTAGTTCAGATCCAGGAAAGGAGTCCATTTAACCATAATAAGTAATATCTTAATGAACAGAGAACTGAAGCAACATCTCTTTTGTTATATTAGAAGGGGAGGCAGAGTAAGTTATCATGTATTCCTCTACCTTGTAGAACACTGGCCAAGTTATAGAGGTGTGTATGGATAAGAATCTGGCTTCCCATTCCCTGAAGAAAGTTCTACATGTTATGTCGTGCATTCGGTAGACTCAGTATTTCTTCTGCAAGAATGCTATCTTAGTGCTGTGCACTGAAGGCTGGAGGCAACAGCAAATACGAGGCTGTTCAGTTTAATTGCCTAATAAAAGACAGGGTCATTTAAATTTGGACTTGCTGGGGAGAAGGCATAACAGACTTTCATTGTCCTTGCATAGCCCACAAACATGGAAGGGAAGGAATAAGTTTTCAGTTGAGATGACTCCTTTTCCTAATCTCCCATCTTGGGAGCTCCTTATGCTACCCATCCTTCTATACCTTTACCTGTCCACATCTCTTCCCTCCACAAGAAACATCAGTGCATTGGGCATGTGCAAAAGCAGAAAGGAAGTCACAGCAAATGAGCTGGTCAGACACAAAAGCATCAGGCATACCTTGGGCGAGGATGTTCCACTGCATGACCCTAATAGGTGGGTGGCTACTGGGGCAGTCTGTCCTCAGATCCACAAAGTCCCTCTGGAACCGAGGAGGTCGAGTATGTAGGACAGCCCTGCATTCCTCAAGAAGCTCTTTAGGATCAATGGGCTCTAGATGTTCTGGGTCAGGTGACACCAAATACTCTGGGTGCTGAGAGGCAGCGCTGCTGTTTAGTGTCTTGGCGAGAGCACTATAGAGTCTGCTCGTACCGTTTCCCATGGAACACGCTACAGGAAAGGAAAGAACAATTACACACTTAGCTCCTTTTCCTGCCCTTTCTACCATTCTCACTCAGCTTACATGTAAGATAAAGCACTCACTGCCCACAGAAGCCAGGAGCTCAATTTAGGGCTATGTTGTTATGTTCATGTGTGAAGCCATTTCTACAGAGGTAGATTTAAGGAATTTTCAGGTTCTAGCTTTCTACCAGGACAAGTATTTTAAATATTGTTAAAACTGGTCTCTGATGAACTAAAATAACTAATTCTTTTAAGGGAAAAATGCCTCTCCTAACCTAGGATTTGTCTTTATATAATTTATAAAGCATGATTTAAAAGAATCAACATTCCTTTTTCAATTATTATTTTTTTAAGATTTATTTATTTTATTACATATCTCCCCTTCCCCCCCGCTGCGGTGATGCGCTGAGACTGGTCACTGCGCAGGCGCAGCTTTCCCCGCTTGTGGGCGGCTTCTGCTTCCATTCACGGCCGGCTTTTCAGTTCGCGGGTGGCTGGCTGTGCTCCATTCGTGGGCGACCTGCCCTGCCCGTGGCAGCTTTTTGTCCTGCCCACGGCGGCTTGCCATTCTCAAGGCGGTCTGCCCGCTAGGAGAGGTCCCCGAGAACCGAACCTGGGGCCTCCCATGTGGTATGCCGATGCCCTATCCACTGGGCTATTGAGCCAGCCCTCAATTATATCTTAATACGAATTGGGAGACTAGTTTGTAAAGAGTCAATCCCTGGAGAAGAAACTCAGTTATAGAGGGCTGCTCCCTCAGATGTGTCATCTAAACAATCCCTCTGTTATGAAAAGTAATGGCTGGATTAAATCCATATCCCATTTCTCTTAGACGTTAACTATGTATTAACCAGGGCTCTGGCTTTCTGTAGAACTCCGTAAACATTACTGAGCAAGGTAGCCTATAATCTAAAATCAATTGCTGAATTTTTGGGGGGAGGGGGCAGAAAGGATGACACAATTGGTTTTATTCAGCTATTTTCCATCCAGGACACCACCTTGTGAATTGTCCACATTTCCTCAGATCCTGGAAAGAAAATGAAATCAGGACAGGTGCAGGGGACATGAGTTACAATGTCTTCATGAGCATTTTCTAGTGCTTTACTTTTCATCCTAATAGATTATTATTCATTAAGGGAAAGAGACCACAGTCTTCAACTAATTAGCATGAGGGACGTTGTACCTGTCAGTTCACTTGTAAGCAGCTGACTGCTCTTTTAGGGGCCAGCCATCCTTTCTCTTCCTTACAATATAAATTTGGACAAGTTTTACTTGGAGCAACCCCCAACTCTGGCAAGATTCTGTGCACAATGAATCCTGGTACCTAACAATCTGGATTTCCATACCATGTCCATATCCTAGCCTTCCCTTGAAAGACAAAGTTTTCTTTATAAAATATGTTATTTGGCAGATTGACACATTGCACCTGAAATTAGCAGACAAATTCACTATAACAGGTCAGAAAAGCAAATTCAAACATTCACCAATAAATGAACAATATGTATATAAACATGCTGTCTGCTGTTCCTGTTTCAAATTTTTTTTTTCCCCTTCAGTAAGAAAACTAGACTAAGGCAAAAAATACATACTGGGCTGGTCTTCTCAATGCATCCTCAAGTGTATGTGCACCTGCAAGTGAGCAGGCTCACACACAATCACACACACTTGTTTCCAAATGTTTGATTTCAACATACTGAAACCAGTTTAACTGATCTGCCTGCCAATCTGACTACATGGATACAAAAGAAGAAATTTTATTCTTCACTGGCAGTACAACTTTGAAAATCTTTCCTCTGTACTTTTGGTTAAAAAAAAAAAGCTATTAAACATCTGGTGATTCTCAAGAGTGTGGTGATCAGATCAGCGGCATTGGCATCGCCTGAATTCTGACTCCCAGGCTGTACGCTGAGATGCTACAGGCTGCCATGGAAAACTCACTGAGGTCCCACGGGGTATTTTAAATTTGAAATAAACATTGATATTCCTTTTGATCATGTATCTTTGCCAAGCTGGATATTGGGGTGGCTACAGTGATAAAAAGAAAGTACCATGTGAAAATGAATGTGAAAAAAGGTGGTAGTGGTTTGAGGAGCTATGTTAAGTAAAAGAAAGTATTGCAAAAAAAAAAAAAAAAAAAAAAAAAATTAAAAAAATATATAAAAAATTATAAAAAAAAAAAAAAAAAAAAAAAAAAAAAAAAAAAAAAAAAAAAAAAAAAAAAAGTATTGCGAACCTTTATTTAAAATTTTAGAAAAAAAAATTTCACATAAAATTAGAAACAGGTAATATCCCATAAAGCAAACCAAAATCATACCTTACTTCAAAATGAGCTGAAAGTCAGTAAGAAAATGATGTAAGACATGAAAGAGTAGCATAAATCAGAACTAGAAAACTCAGAAATGAGGTGACAGAAAAATAATTAGGAATAAAAACACATTGCACACCTGAAAATATCAACCCAGAGTCACTAATATCAACTGGAACGTAAAGAAAAAAAAATTGGGGAGGCATTTAAGCAAAAACAAGTGATTTATAAGGAAAATAAAATTAGATTATCAGACTTCAACTGCAGTGCTTTATGTCAGAAGAAAATGAGGTAATATGTTTAAGATACACAAGGAAAGGGAAGCAGATGTGGCTCAAGCAATTGGGCTTCCACCTACCACATGGGAGGTCCTGGGTTTGGTTCCCGGTGCCTCCTGGAGAAGGCAAGCTGGCGTGGCAGGCAGGTGCAGCAAGCTGACACAACAAGATGACGCAACCAAAAAGACACAAAGAGGAAAGACAATTGAGAGATACAACAAACTAGGGGCTGAGGTGGCTCAGGTGGTTGAGCGCCTCTCTTCCACATGGGAGGTCCCAGGTTCAGTTCCCAGTGTCTACTAAAGAAAAACGAGGAGGGGGGCGGCTGTAGCCCAGTTGGTAGGGCACCGGTTTACCACATGGGAGGCCCCGGGTTCGGTTCCCGGGGCTTCCGCGAGCGGGCAGACCGCCTTGAGAAGGCAAGCCGCCGCAAACAGGGCAAGGCCCCGTGGGCAGGGCAAGCCGCCACGAGCAAGTAGGCCACTGCGCAGAGAGCTGACTCGGTGGGTCGCCACAGCAGGGGGAGATGAACAGACACAGAAGAACACAAAGGTGAACACAGCAAGAACAAGCAGAAAGGGGGGGATATATAATAAATAAAAAATCTTTGGAAAAAAAAAAGAAAAATTAGCAGATACAGAGAGCACACAGCAAATGGACATAGAAAGCAGACAGCGACTGCAAATGGGGGCGGGAGGGAGCAAATAAAATAAATCTTAAAAAAAAAATACACAAGGAAAGAAAATGTGAGCCACAGATTTTATATCAGCTAATGTGACCTTTAAAATAAAAGGAATAAACTGATCAACATGTAAGAACTCATGGAATATTGACTCCATGAGCCCTTCCTGAGGCATCTACTAGAGCAGGGCTTGTTTTTGTCCAGTGCTTGAGCTAAGCATGGTTTGTACATTTTTAAGGGGTTGTTAAAATACACCAAAAATATATATAATAGGACCATTTCTGGCTTACAAAGCCTAAAATATTTACTATTCATTCCTTTTTAGAAAACTATTGCCACCCCCAGAACTAGAGAACAAGCTTCAGACCAAAGAGACATCAACATAAGAACTGGTGGTGCAGCATTAAACATATAGCTGCTTAGAAAATCAAATCTAAAGGAGGCTAAAAGGGGCAGTAAAATATGTAATGGCTAGATGATCCAACAACAAACGTAAGATCTAATGCAACCAAAGGGAGGGCTGTGCTCAAAGATGGACAGCATATTCAATTTGAAAATTTTGAACTCTTTTCAGTGAGCATAATTGGTAGTGCTAGTGCTGCATTGTTAATGAGGCGTGTGTGTGTGTGTGATGAAGCAAATGAGTAATTACAAGATATTCTAATTCTATAATACCCTGTTGTTCTTAAGAACCAAGATTCTTGGTGTGAAAGAAGATATATGGGGATGAAAGTTTAATAAAAACCCTGGAATTCTTAATTAGAAGTATAGGAATTTTATGCCCACATACATACAATAAATAAATAAGTAAATAAATTTAAACAGAAAAATTTCATGTCCACAGAAAAGGACTTAAAATAATGAGCAACCCAATAGAAATGAGCATCCCTAGTGCCCATAAAATATATTTTCCACTAAAAGAAACCAGGGGCTTCTGGGAGAAATGGCTAATTCTAGGCCCTGAGAAAGAAATGTACAAGATGAGTATGGAATATTTTGTCATTCCAGACACCAGAGACACTATCAAATACCATAAGGGTCATGTCAAAAAGGACTCAGGAGTCAATCTAAAGAGGCTCCGATTTGCCAAAAATGAGAAAATTTTAGTTTCACTAAGGACAAGAAATGCAGTGGATTAAAACATAAAGTATGGTTCAATCAATGAGTTCATAAAATATTTTAAAAGAGCAATTGGTCACCTTCCAAGAATGACAAAGAATCAAAATATTATTTTGAAAATTGGAAAATTAAGGGAAAGAACCAAGGATTTATCCTGCCTTTCTTTAATGAACTATACCACTGACAGCCAAATAGTGATATAAAAATATTTCAGCTAATAAGCAAAAATGGAATGATAGAATTGGAATAACGCCATTTTTCAATTCCATGTGAATTAATGCATTTAGACAAGGAATATCACTAGCAGCTAGCATTATAAAAGTAGAGAAAAACAGACATTATGTGCTTCCTGACGAAAAACCACAACACAATAGTCTTGCCAAAGGGATCAAACACTGGTCTAATTAAGCACCTGGATCTAGATGCCCATTTGCAAAAAACACTAAGGACAGAGGAGTATTGAACTGTATCATAATTATGCAATTAGCAAAATCCAGAGTGAACGAAACTCTGCCAATCAAATAGCCTGGGTTTTTCTACAGATCAGCTGTAAGGAAAAGAAAAGGATGGGTTTTCCTTAACAGTTTTTCAATCCACAAATTAAAAACTTAAGGCACAACTTTTAAAAACAGTCAAAACTAAATGGTAATACCTAAGGTTGCACACTTGGGTGATAAAAGCATGAAGAAATATAAGGAAATTATGAATTGATGACTATAAAATTCAGGACAGTGGTTTTGGAAAGAAGGAGGACGTGTTGAGATTGAGATGTGTCCCGAGTGGCTGGCAAAGTCCTTTCTAGACCTGCGTGGTGGTTACAAGGGTGTTCCGCTCATAATAATTCACTAAGCTTGACATTAGGTTTGTGTGGTTTTCTGTATCTGTGCATTATTTTACAATAAAAAGGCTAAATGGAATGATCAGAGAACAAGAAAGAGTTCTTAAAAATCAAATATAAAAGAGATAAAAATTCAGCAGAGTCATTGGAAGATAAATCCTTTAAAAAGTCTCAGAATCTAGAGCAGAAAGACATATATGAAAAATACAGGAGGAAGGCTTGTAGAGGATCAATTCAAGAGCGTCAAAAAGGAAAGGAAAAAAAACAGCATGGGGTTATAGATATATAATTTATTTATTTATTTATATAAATAAAAAAGTTATTTTCCAGATCTGAAGGATGACTTTTCAGATTGAAAGTGCCTACATTAAATGGAAGCCCACACAAGACATGCTACTGAGAAATTTCTCAATGCCAAGGTTGCAAATATTCATGTTTTTTATCCATTTGTATTTCATCATTGTATCAGCTTCCTAAATTGTTTTGCCTTTATTTTTATTTTATGTTAATTTTAATGGGTTCCCTCTTTAATAATTGATTTTTAGAAGTTCTTTACAGATTCTGCATGCAAATCATTTTCCAGTTAAAGTTTTGATGATAATATTGCTAATAATTGATTTTTAGAAGTTCTTTAGATTCTGGATGCAAATCATTTTCCATTTAAAGTTCTGATGAGGGGTCGACTAGATAGCTCAGTGGATAAGAGCGCTGGTACACCACATGGGAGGCCCTGGGTTTGGTTCCCGGGGACCCCTCCCAGCGGGCAGACGGCCTTGAGAAAGGCAAGCCGCCGTGGACGGGGCAAAGCCGCCGTGGGCAAGGCAAAAAGCCGCCACGGGCAGGGTGGAGCCCCCACGGGCATGGCAAAGTCACCCGTGAAACACGGAGCTGCCGCCTGCGAAGTGCGGAAGCTGGGCAGCCCACAAAACACGGAGCACTGCTGCCCGCAAAACATGGAGTGGAGCTGCCGGCGAAAACGGAATGGAGCCACCCATGAATGGAGCAAGCTGCCTCCGCGGAGGGCTGACTCGGCACGTCGCTGCAAAGACGGGGGAGACAAGAAGCATACATAGAAAAAACACAGAAGAATGGACACAAAGCAAGAGCAAGCGGGGGTGGGGGGGGCGGGGATATGTAACCAAAAAATAAATAAATAAATAAAGTTCGGATAATATTGCCTCTGGACTGTTCTCTCAGCCTTTTGATGTTGACATTTGTGAACCATTATCATCGTTTACTATAGTCATATTTATCAATCCTTTTCTTTATGGTTAGTATCTTTATTCTCTAATAAATGTGGCAGCACAGGAAAAAAAAAAGAAATGAAGAATGTTATTGGAAATTGGAAGAAAGGTGATCCTTGTTATAAAGTGGCAGAAAACTTGGCAAAATTGTGTTCTAATATTGGATTGAAAGTGAAACTTGTAAACGACAAATTTGGATATTTAGCTGAATTGATTTCCAAGGTAAATGTGAAAAGTGCAGTTTGGTTTCTCCTTGCATCTTATAGCAAAATGCAAGAGGAAATGGATAAGCTGAGAACTGAACTTGGCATAAAGAAGCCAGAAATTGAAAGTTATGAAAATTCTGAACCTATCCAGATTGTGTGCTCTGAGAATGAGGTCAGAAGTGACTCTATGAGGGACCTCCCTGAGCTTTGGGGAAGTGAGTCCCCACTTCTAAAAAGTGGGGTCTCCACATGAGAGTTTAACTGAACAACCCTTTGCTAAAGAGAGTATGGCCGAACATGGATCTGAGCAGCCATTTCAGTTAAAGTCAGGATTGGAAATGAGCTATGCAGAAAGGATTTTTGAAAAGTTCTAGTGACTGATGGTTTGGACCCCTTTTAATTGTACTGCATGCAAAGTCAAGAAGGTCTTTGTGAAATCTGTATGAACAGAAGCGATGCTTGAAAAGGGCAGAGAAGGGGCAAACTGCAGGAAGAATGACTTCAAAGGCAGAACTGAGTTCTTCGGCCTGGCCCAGACACCTGTGTGAAAAGGGTAGGTCCATTCCTGAGCTTGGAGAGGGTGAACCTTGTGTACTGTTGTTCAGGAAGAGTGCCACCACCCAAGTGCTTGGAGATGGCAGGCCCTGTACCCCGGTGTTCGCAGAGGGCCTGGCCACCATTCTGAAGCTTGGAGAGGGTGGGGCCCACACTCCAGTGTCTGGGGAGAGCATGGCTGCTGCACAGCACTTGGAAAGGGTGGGGCTGCAGGTTCATCAGGCCCAGAGGACAAAACCTGATCCACAGATGACACTTAAGACTTTGAGATCTAATGGAGTTTGACCTCCTGGGTTTTGGACTTGTTTGGGGCCCACAACCCCTGTTTTCCTTCCAATTTCTCCCCATGGAATGAGATGTTTACCTGTCCAACCATTGTATATTTGAAGCAGAAAACTTGTTTTCTACGTTTCACAGGTCCATCGGACAAAGGAATTTTGCCCCAGGACAGACTATGCCCATAACTGATTTTGATGAAACTTGGTTCATCAAAGCAGATGATGGATACAAACCTGACTTGGCAGATTAATATCAAAGTGACAAGTAGAGGGTCCTCCTGCACCCACCTAGGACATGCCCCTACAATATTAAGGTACCTGGGAAGCTGATTAATGGATCAGCCCACAGCATAGTGAGCACAAAATTAGGAGTGAGAAAGAGACAGATATTTCTTCATGAAGATATTTTCATTAGCCCACTCTCCTAGACCATTTACTGAGGGTCTACTGTGTACCAGACTCTGTCCTCATTGTGCACTATTCTTATCACCTTCTGCAGTTTACTCTCTCTCTCTCTCTCAGGCAGTGGGACCATCACTGGCAAACTCTAATCTTGATCTAACCTAATCCTATAGGCCTAAGTGATAATCTGTCTGCAGTACATTCTTATTTCACTACTCCTGAGTTTTGGGAAAGGGTACCTCATACCAATAAAATATGTGCTAATCTTTTCTTTCAAAAGTTGACAAGTGTTTCGGGAAATACACATGAAAAAACATTAATACACATGAGAGAAAAACAAACTATATGGAACAGGCTATGGCATGGTAATAGTTAAAACAATCAGGACAGATAAGGGTAACCAGAAAAAGATTTCAAAGAAGCAGGACTTAGATATGGAGCTCTAATTTCTGGTTGCAGTACTTCCTGGGTCCATCATAGGTAGTCACAACCACTCCTGCCTCATTCACTCAATCATATATACATATACACAAATGGCCACCCTATTCATTCTTTCAAATATCTGAGTGCCTCCTATGTGCCAGACACTATTCTAGTCCACTAGAGATATATCAGTGAAGAAAAGAGACTAAAACCCCTGCCCTCATGGCACTTACATACTAGTAGGGAGAGACAAACAAGACAAATGAAATATATAGTCTCTCATATGGTGAAAAGTGCTATGGCAAAAAATCAAGGAGAAGAGGGGGACAGGGAATACTAGGGTTTGCCAGTTTACGTGGGATTATCAAGAAGGCCTCAACAAAAGATGGAATGTGAGCACAGACCTAAAAGCAGTAAGCCTTCTGGAGATTTAAGAGCTACAGGAAGAGCATTCCGGGCTCTGAGGAAGGAACATGCTTGGCAAGCCTGATGTACAGCAAGGAGATGAAGGTGACTAGAACAGAATGCATAGGAGATGAGCTTAGTGAGATAGTGGGGTATGGGAAAACAGATCATTTAGGGGCCAGCAGGCCATTCTAAGGACTTTGGCCTTTATTTCAAAACAAGAAGTCACTGGAAAATTCTAAGCTGGAGTGAAACTCTGATTTACATTTAAAAATATCTCACAGGCTAATGTATTAAAAATACACCGAAGGAAATAAGGGTAGGGATAAAGAAACCTATTAAAGTCATTACAATAATCCAGGCAAGAGACAGGGGTAGCTTGGACTAGACTGGAGGCAGTGGAAGTAGCTGGGTTCTAAACAAATTGGAAGTTGGAGCCAAGAAGTTTTGTTCATGACTTGAAAGTTTCTGTGAGAAGAGTAGCCAAGTAGGTGTCTAAGGTTTCTGGCTGAGCAACTAGAAGGATGAAGTTGACCAATGCTGTGGTTCAGAAGACTTGGTAGCGTTTGCAGAATTCGGCAATTAGGTATGACTGACATTCAGAAGAGAGGTCCAATCTGGAAATAAAATATTTGGGAGATATTAGTGTGCAGATGATACTGAAGTGATTTTATAGAGAAAAGAAGACAAAGGATTGATCTCTGGGGGCAGACTGGGTAAGGTGTAGTAAAAATCTGCAAACCAGACTGAGACAACATGGCCAGAGAAGTAAGAAAAACAAGAACAGTATTATCTGCCTGAAAACAAAGTAAAGAAAGTGTTTCAGCCAGGGAGGGAGTTTATCTCCTGTGTCAAATGGTACTGATAATTCACAAAAATGAAGACTGAAATAGATTTGGATTTCGAAATATAGAAATCTTTAGTAAATTTAACAATAGCAATTTTTTATTTTCAGTGGAGTTGTGAGGAGTAGAGGAGATGAAGACAGACAACAGAAAAGTATTTTGAGGAAACTTTGCCAAAAAGAGGTAAAGAGATGGTGAGTAGTGGCTACAGGTAGATATGGAGGCAAGATAATTTTTTAAAAAGATGAATGCTATTATACCATGTTTGTTTGTCAACGGCGGTGTATAGAAGAGTGAAAACATGAGCCAGGAGACTTCTGAAGAGGTCAACAAATCCTCTCCTCAAAAAACAACTATAGCTAACTTCCAGGCAGATGGAGGAATAGAGAGACACAAGACTCATTTCTCTCCCAGAAATATAGCTAGAGGACAAGCAGTAATGGCCTGGGGGAAAATGTTTTAGGGTTTAGGGCACCAGGGGAAGGCTGGACAATACCCAGAAGAAAAGGGGGCAAAGGAAAAGAATCTCAACAGCAAATCTCTATGAGTAAAAACTGCAGTAGCTGGCAGCCATCCCCTCACCCTCAGAGCAGACAGCTTGGAATTCTCCAGCCTTTGGCTGATGGCTATGGAAAGAGGGGGCCACAAGGGTCCACTTTCCCAGGAAATGGGAGAGAGAGGGATGTAGCCTAAAGCTGATTGAGCTTTTGGCCAACAAATTTGGTCTGCTATGTCCCATGAGCCCTTCCAGGCCGGGGGTGAGGGGGGGAGGGGCATGTCATTGTTTGCCCTGGTAGCCATCAAGGGATGAACTTGTTTGCCCTGCTGACCTGAACTGGTTATTGAGGATGCAGGGGGGAGTGGAATTATTTCCTACCTGGGAAAAGGCAGGGGACTGCTGGCAAATGTTGGTGAAAAGCCTCTGAGAAAATGTGATTTGTGAGGTTCTGAGTAGACTTGAGGCAGGATGCTGTCACACTGATCCGATCCATGTTGTAGTGAACACATTCTGATCACGGTTTGAACTGAGAGGGCTGCCAAAGAGTGCCATCTGCTGGCAGACCAAGGAAGTACATGTGAGGGAACTAAAAGTAAATAAATATGAGAAGATTTTTGGACCTTTATATAGTCTTCTTCCCCATTACCGGGTCCATGGCCCAGATTTGAGCAAGTAAACAGGGATAATCCTGAAGAGCTAGAACAGATTGAACCAAGAATCAAAAAGAATGGCAGTAACACATGGCCTCCAGCCACTAAATCCCTATACAAGAGAGAGAAATTGATCATCAGAGTAAACTCATCATCATAATCAGATGCTTAGGCATCAGCAAAAAATGACAAGCCATACTAAGAAAATGGATGATATGGTCCAAGCAAAGGACTATATCAAAGCCCCAGATGAGACACAGATTTTGAGACAACTAATCAATGGGTTCATACAAATCTTCTAAATCAAATCAATGAGCTGAAAGACAATATGGCTAAAGAGATAAAGAACATCTAGAGGACATTGGGCGAGCACAAAGAAGAGTATGAAAACAACAGAGCTAATGGGAATGAAAGTCACAATAGGTGAGATTAAAAAAAAAACACATTAGAGTGGAGCGGGTATAGCTCAAAGCTTGAGCACCTGCTCAGCATGTATGAAGTCCCATGGTTCAATTACCAGTACCTCCTTAAAAAGAGAGAAAAGAGAGAGAGAGCACAAAACTCATTAGAGACCTACAACAGCAGACTCAAAATGATAAAAGAATAAGTGATGCAGAGACAGAAAAGCTGAAATTGAAGAGAGAGAACAGAGTGAAAATGGAAAAAAAATGAGCAGGGACTCAGAGACTGAATTAATGCGCAACACCTTATGTGCCTAGAGAGTTCAAGAAAGAGAAGAGAAAGAAAACGGGGCAGAAAGAGTATGTGAGGAAACAATGGCTGAAAATCCCCCAACACTCAGGAAAGAAATGAATTTACATGTCCATGAAGTACAGTGTATCCCAATCAGAATAAATCTGAATAGAACTACTCTAAGACATACACTACTCAAAATGCCAAAGATAAAGAGAAAATACTGAGAGCAGCAAGGGAGAAGCAAACCATTACATATAAGGAATGCCTAGTAAGACTCAGTGTGGATTTTTCATCAGAATCAGTGGAAGTGAGAAGACAATGGTATGATATATAGAATACTGAAAGAGAAAAATGTCCAGCCAACAATTCTTTATCCAGCAAAACTGTCCTTTAAATATGAAGGTGAGTTTAAAATATTCACAAATAAACAGAGACTAAGAATTTGTAAAAAAGAATCCAGCTTTGCAGGAAGCATTAAAGGGAGCCTTAGAACCTGAAAGAAAAAGACAGGAGAGAAAGGCTTAGAGGAGAGTACAGAAGGGAAGACTAGCAGAAAGGATAACTAAAAGAGTAAAAAGAAGAAGAAAATAAGATATGACATGTTCGCCAAAGGACAAAATGGTAGAAGTAAATAATGCATTTACAGTAATATTGAATGTGAATGAATTAAACTCTCCAATCAAAAGATACAGACTGACAGAACTGATTAAAAAACATGAGGCATCCATATACTGTCTACAGGAGACTCAACTTAGACCCAGGGATACAGATTGGCTGTGTGTGAGAGGTTGGAAAAAGATATTCCATGCAAACAGTAACCAAAAAAGAGCAGGGGTAGCTAGCTATACCAATATTGGACAAAGCAGACTTTAAATGCAAAAAAGTTATAAGAACTAAAAAGTCCATTATATACATTAATAAAAGGGACAGTCCACCAGGAAGTAACAATCATAAATATCTATGCACCTAACCAGGGTATCCCAAAATACACGGGACAACCTCTGACAAAACTGAAGGAAGAAACAGACATATCTTTAATAATAGTTGGGAGACTTCAACACACCACTCACATCATAAGATAGAACAACCAGACAGAAGATCAACAAGGAAACAGAGAACCTGAACAATATGATAAACAAGTTAGGCCTACAAGACATATACAGAATGTTGCATCCCAAATCAGCAGGTTATACATTCTTCTCAAGTGCTCAGAGAGCTTTCTCCTGAATAGATCACATGTTGGGTCACAAAGAAGGTATCAATAAATATAAAAACATTGAAATTATACAAAGCACCTTCTCAGATCATAATGGAAAAAAATTGGAAATCACTTATAAACATGAAAGGGGAAATTCTGCAAATATATAGAGGGTAAACAACACACTCCTAGACAATCAGTGGATCAAAGAAGGGTGTGTTAGAGAAATTAGTAAATATCTGGAGACTAATGAAAATGAGAACACAACTGATCAAAATATATGGGGTTACAGCAAAACAACAACAACAACAAAAAAAAAGTATGGGATGCAACAAAGTCAGTATGGGGAGGGAAAATCATAGCCCTAGATGACTATATTAAAAAATGAGAAAGAGCTGAAATCAAAGACCTAACTCTATACCTGGAGGAACTAGGAAAAGAAGAGCAAACTAATCCCAAAGCCAAGAGAAGAGAAATAATAAAGATTAGATCAGAAATAAGTGAAATTGAGAACAAAAAAACAATAGAGAAAATCAAAACCAAAAGCTGGTTCTTTGAGTAAATCAATAAAATTGACAAACCCATAGCTAGACTAACAAAGAAAAAAAGAGAAGATGCAAATAAATAAAATCAGAAACGAAGGGGGGGGTGTGTGTTACAAATGATCACCCAGAAATAAAATGGATCATAAGGATATGAGAAACTATATGCCAACAAATTAGACAACCTAGATGAAATGGACAAATTCCTAGAACTCACAAACAACCTATATTGCCTCTACAAGAAATAGAACTCAACAAACCAATCACATTTAAAGAGATTGAAACAGTCATCAAAAATTTCCCAACAAAGAAAAGTCCAGGACCAGATGGCTATACAGGTGAATTCTACCAAGCATTTTGAGAAGAATTAACACCAATCACGTTTAAACTCTTCCAAGAATGTGAAGAGGAGGGAAAAATACCCAACACGTTTATGAAGCCAACACGACCCTAATACCAAAGCCAGATAAAGATACTACAAGAAAAGAAAATTGAGAGGAGGGGCAAGATGGCGCCGGAGTAAGGATCTCCTAGAGACAGCTTGTCCTATAGGGTAGTTAGTAATCACCCAGAGCTATCATCTAAAGCACTTCTTTTGGGTCCCAAGGAGAACAAATGAGTATCCTTGAAAATATGGAAGGAGACTACCCATCTGCAGAGAAGATTCATGCGTATAGCACTCCACACTGCTGAGGACAGTGGCCATGGCTCAAGCTGCCTTGGGAGCTAAACTGTAGCTGGAGTTGGAAGCTCCATTTCCCATAAACAGAGGAGGAAGAGACAGTTGGAAACAGACTTTGGTTACTGATTAGTAAACTTGGCTGGCTAAAGTATAATCCTAAGAACAGCTAAAGTTTGAACCTGTCCAAGTCAGAAAGAGGCCAGTAGCTGCCATTTTAACTCTGCCCCCAGCATTTTCAGTCAGCCCTGACTGAAAATCACAGTGAAATTAGGGACTAGCTTCATTCCACCAAGATTGGACTGCAGTCCTAGCCTAGGCTCCTGCCCTTCCTTCCTCTGGCAGGGAGGAAGCTGGGGGAAACCGCACCAGCCTCTCCAAGTAACTGCAGGTACTTTGGCCCACACAGATTGAAGAGTCGGACACTTGTAGTTCCTTCCATCCCTGCCCCCAAGTAGAGCAGGTGTGGAGCTGTGTTTACTCAGCCTTTCCTGGCAACAGCGGGCACTTTCGGCCAGCACGGCCTGGACTGGTGGGTACCTGTGGATCCATGCCCAAACCCTAATAGGAAAGGAGGGGTCTGGTGTCTCCATGGCCTCTCCCAGCAACAGCAGGTACTTTCAGCCTACATGGACTGAACTGTTGGGCGTCAGTGATTCCATTCCCCACCCCTAAAGGGCAGAAGGGACAGTACTCCCTCAGCCTCTCAGGGCATCTGCAGGTGAATTCGGCCCACAATGATTAAAGTAAAACTTTCGCTATTCGCAGATGATATGATCCTATATCTATAAAGTACTGAAAAATCTACAACAAAGCTGCTAGAGCTAATAAATGATTTCAGTAGAGTGTCAGGATACAAGATCTATACACAGAAATCAGTGGTGCTTCTATAAGATCATGATGGGCATTTCTGAGGAGGAAATCAGGGAAAAAATTCCAACTAAAAGAATCAAATATTTAGGAATAAACTTAACCAACGAAGTAAAGCACTTGTATTCAGAAACTACAATGCATTGTTGAAAGACACCAAAAAAGACCTAAAAAATTGAAGAACATTCCATGCTCATGGATTGGAAGACTAAACATTAAGATGTCAATTCTACCCAAATTAATATACAGATTCAATGCAATCCCAATAAAAATTCCACAAGCATTTTTAAAAAATAAATGGAAAACACAATTATCAAATTTATTTGGAACGGTAGGGGGCCCTGAATAGCTAGAAACATCTTGGAAAAGAAAAGCGAAGTTGGAGGGCTCTCACTTCCAGACTTTAAATCATCTTACTTAGCTACAGTGGTAAAAATGCTGTGGTATTGGCATAGGTATAGACACATAGGCCAATGGAACTGAACTGATGAATCAGAAACCAACCCTCACATCTACGGTCAAGTGATTTTTTACAAGCCTGTCAGTGCCACCCAGCTGGGGCAGAAAAGTCTATTCAGCAAATGGTGCTGGGAAAACTGGATATCCGTAGCCAAGGGAGGGAGAGAGGACTCAGGTTGGATCAAAGACCTAAATATAAAAGAAGGAACCGGGGCCGGCTGTAGCCCAGTGGATAGGGCGTCGGTACACCACATGGGAGGCCCCAGGTTTGGTTCCCGGAGACCTCTCCGAGCAGGCAGACTGCCTGAGAGGGGCAGAGCCACCGTGGGTGGGGCAGAGCTGCCATGGGCAGGGCAAAAAGCTGCCACAGGCAGGGCAAAGCCGCCACGGGCAGGGCGAGTCGCCTGCGAACGGAGCAAAAGCCGCGCGCGAACGGAGCAAAGCCGCCCAGGAACAGAAGCAGAGCCGCCCACAAGCGGGGCAAGCTGCCTGCGCAGTGAGCTGACTCGGCACGTCGCCGCAGCAGGGGGAGACAAAGCAGACATAGAGGAACACAAAAAATGAACACACAGCGGGAGCAGGCAGAAAGGGGAGGGATATGTAACCAAAAATAAATAAATAAATAAATAAATAAATAAAAGCAGGAACCATAAGGCTCCTGGAGGAAAATGTAGAAGAGCGTCTTCAGGACTTGGTGGTGCATACTTGAACCTTACACCAAAAGCACAAGCAACAAAAGAAAACATGGACGAATGGGACCTCCTCAAACTTAAACACTTTTGTGATTAAATGCACTTCATCAAGAAGGTGAAAGCGCAGCCCACTCAATGGGAGGAAGTATTCGGGCGCCACATGTCTGTCTGATAAGGGTTTGATATCCATTCTATATAAAGAGATCATACAACTCAGCAATAAAAGAACGAGCAGTCGAATTAAAAGAATGGGCAGAGGATTTAAATAGACAATTCTCCAAAAAGGAACTACAAATGGCCAAAAAGCACATGAAAAAATGTTTCATATCACTAGCTATTAGGGAAATGCAGACCAAAATGACAATGAAATATCTCACACCGCATGGAATGACCTTTACTGGAGAAACAGAAAACACTAAGTGCTGGAGAGTATGTGGAGAAATAGGAACACTCCTACATTGTTGGTGGGATTGTAAAGTGGTGCAGCCTCTGTGGAATACAGTTTGGCGGTTCTTCAGGGAGCTAAATATAGAGCTGCCATATGATCCAGCAATTCCTCTACTAGGAATGTATCCAGAAGAACTAAAAACTGTGACATGAACAGACATCTACACACTGATGTTCACAGCAGCATTGTTCAACATTGCCAAAAGATGGAAACAAACCAAGCGTCCATCTTGGGTTGTTGTGGTGTATAATTCTTTTAATATGCTGCTGCAGAGAGAATCCAACAGCATATTAAAGAATTACACACCACAATGAAGTGGGATTTATTCCTGATATGCAAGGTTGGTTCAACAGAAGAAAATCAGTTAATGTAATTCACCACATTAACAAATTGAAGGGAAAAAAACAACACAATAACATCTCTATTGATGCAGAAAAGGCATTCAACAAAATCCAGCATCCCTTCTTTATAAAAACACTTCAAAAGATAAGAATAGAAGAAAAATTCCTCAATATGATAATGGGCATATATGAAA
This sequence comes from Chaetophractus vellerosus, assembly GCA_004027955.1. Classification (NCBI taxonomy): domain Eukaryota; kingdom Metazoa; phylum Chordata; class Mammalia; order Cingulata; family Chlamyphoridae; genus Chaetophractus; species Chaetophractus vellerosus. Next base: position 25,883 of record PVKH010002258.1, read on the forward strand.
AACCCACAGCCAACATAGTATTCAGTGGGGAAAGGTTGAACGCGTTCCCTCTAAGATTGGGAACAAGACAAGGATGCCCACTATCACACTGTTATTCAACATTGTACTAGAATTTCTAGCTAAAGCAATTAGCTAAATAAATAAATAAATGGCATCCAAAAGGAAAAGAGGAAGTAAAACTCTCACTATTCGCAGATGACATGATCCTGTATTTTGAAAATACCGAAATGTCTATGACAAAGCTATTTGAACTAATAAACGAGTTTAGCAAAGAGGCAGGTTACAAGATCAACATGCAAAAACCGGCAATATTTCTGTATGCTACGACTGAACAATTTGAGGAGGAAATCAGAAAAAAAATTCCATTTACAATAGCAAGAAAAAGACTCAAATATCTAGGAATCAATTTAACCAAAGAAGTACAGGACCTATATTCAGAAAACACAAAAAACTCCTAAAAGAAATCAAAGAAGACCTATCAGACTCCCTGTACAAAAATCAACTCAAAATGGATCAAATATAAATTCCAGGACCATAAAACTACTAGAAGAAAATGTAGGGAAACATCTCCAAGATCTTGTGCTAGGTGGTGGTGTCCTGGATCTTACACCCAAAGCACAAGCAACAAAAAATAGATAAACAGGACCTCCTCAAAATAAAACAATTTTGCACCTAGAAGGACTTTGTCGAAAGGGTGAAAAGGCAGCTGAAATAATGGGAGAAAATATTGGGAAATCACATGTCCAATAAGGTTTAATATCCATGATATATAAAGAGATGCTACAACTCAACAATAAAGACTTAATGACCCAATTAAAAAATGGGCAAGAGAGCAGATGTGGCTCAAGTGGTTGGGTGCCTGCTTCTCACATGGGAGGTCCCAATTTCAGTTCCTGGTGCCTCCTGGAGACAAAAACAAACAAACAACAAGCAAACAAATGAAGGGACCAACTCAGGGGAGCTGATGTAGCTCCGTGGTTGAGCAATGGCTTCCCACATACGAGGTCCTGGGTTCAGTCCCTGACAAAAAATAGAGTGGTGGTTACCAAGGGTTGGGGGAGTGGGGAGTGGGTGTTTACAAAGGGGATGATGAATGGAGGAATTTTTAGGGACTGAAAATAAAATAAATAGTCTGTTAAAAAAAAAAATGAGCAAAAGACTACAGAAGACATATGTCCAAAGAAGAAATACAAATGACAAAAAAAAAAAACAAATGAAAAAATGTTCAACATCACTATTGATTAGGGAAATGCAAATCAAAGCTACAATGAGATGTGCCACACCTATTAGAATGGCCACTCTTAAAAAGACAGAAAACTACAAGTGTTGCAGACGATGTGGCTTATTCACTATTGGTGGGAATGTAGAATGGTACAACCACTGTGGAGGACTGTTTGGCAGTTACTAAGGAAGTTTAAAATAGATTTGCCATGTGAATTGGCAGTACCACTAATAGTATATAACAAGAAAAACTGAGACCCGGCGAGCTGAGAGCTGGCGCCCGGAGTCCCGCGCTGCGGCCCCTGGGGCTGGGGCTGAGGGTCGCGGCGGGGATGGGGTCGCTCCTAAGCGAGCACAGGCCTTTGCTGGTTAGAGCTGCGTGGTCGCAGCCCGGTAGCCACTGGCTACAGGCCCTACCGAGCATGCGAAATGTGGCTAGTCTGAATTGAGAAGTGGTGGAAGTGTAAAATACACACCGGAAATACGCTGGAAAGAAGTGTCAGGTAGCTCATTAATATTGTTTTATATTGATTCCATGTTGAAATGATAATATTTGGATATTTAGGTTAAATAAAATACATTAAAATCA
>PVKH010002259.1:0-27688 GCA_004027955.1 Chaetophractus vellerosus
CGTGGCAGTTAACATCCTACTCACAACTCAAACATGCCCAGATGAACAGACCAGCTTACAAACATAATCTAATCTATATTTTTGGAATTCATAATTAAATCAAACTCAAACCATTACAATGGGAATCAGTATTTGTGCATTTTTATTTTGCAGTTTTCATATTTCAAAGTAAATTTTTTTTCAAATACCCCATATTTTCTAAGAACTTTGAAAACCTAATCCCTAAGCACAGTGCTTGCTGTATAAATGGCCCTGAAATATAGAAAAACAAAGTAAAATAATTCGTCTCAAATAGTTTGTTTTTCCTTCTTCCTTTAAAGGGAGATTAATTAACCAGAAATATAGAAATCCATTGAGAATTCTGGGCTTTGGATACTAGTTTCACAAAGATAGGAAAAAAACTAATAAAATTATTTTCTAAGGGGGCCAGCTGTAGCCCAGTGGGTAGGGTGCTGGTTCACCACATGGGAGGCCCTGGGTTCGGTTCCCGGGGCCTCTCCGAGCTGGGAGACTGCCGTGGGCAGGGCAAAGCCACCACAGGTTGGGCAAAGCTGCAACAAGCAGGGCAAGTCACCCACAAGCAGAGCAGAGCCACCCGCGAGCGGGGCAAGCCACCTGCGCGGTGAGCTGACTCGGCGCATCGCGGCAACAGTGGGGACACAAAGCAGACACAGAAGAACGCAAAAATGAACACAGCAAGAACAAGCAGGGGGGGATATGTAACAAAAAAAAATTATTTTCTAAGATGATTGCTTAAGTGCACTTGAACTCAGTACCCTAATTTGGCACTGCAATCTTGATTATAAAATTACATATTATAAAAAATAAAAACAATTGGACTCACATTTCAGGGGTACACTGTACTTTCAAATGTGTGACACAATAAGTATAGACTTCATGTTAAGTGTAGTATCAGTCTTCACCCAGAAGAAATAGCCTTTAAAGAGAAACCACTAATTTTTGCTGAAGATTGATGAAAGACAAGAAATGTTCATGTGAATAATAAAAAAGATACATAAAACAGTCTCTGACAAAGGATTTTTCATTTGGTTAAACATGCTTATTGTTGAACATGAATAAGATTAAACTCTCCCTGAAATCAATCAAAAAGATTTTTTAATTCAAATCACCTTAAATTTTAAGCTCATATCCTTTTCTTTGTATTTAGCACTGATACAATGACCCAACAATGTAATAGAAAGCACTGTTTGTAGAAAAGCCAAAAACTACCTCATCTTCTAAGGAACCAGCTATAGAGGTGGCAGAACTGAATTATGCATAAATAAGTGGATCAGAAATGGAGCTTGTTCTAACTGGGAGTTCTCACTGATGACAATAAAGTAAGGCATTACTCAATAAAAGTTTATAGAATATTTTTAAAGTTAGTTATAATCAAAATATCACCATTTATTAGCATCTCTTAAAAAGTCACACTCCTATATTTGACATTCTTACCTTTGGAAAAGAAATTCCTGAAAGTTTATTTTAGACTTCAAAACATACACTACCTGTCAGAAATAGGTAAGGTAGGCTTGAAGTTGTAACTTGGAAAGGAAGTTGACAGGAACCTTGCTTAAATATCCACAACCTGATGTCAACTACAATGAAGCAAGATAAAGGTGAGACAATGTAGTCAAAAAGTATAACCAACAAAGAGGGTCGCTGTGGTCCATAGAATTATTTTTTTAAGTATTGTGGATTCAAAAGTTGATTTGATTTGCTTGTTTTTCCATTTGCGGAGAGTGAACCAACCAGAAGCTATAAGGGAAGCAGTCCTAGAAGCAAAATAAGATTAAGATTTGGATTAAGGCTCTGACTAGGAATAGTGAGAGAATATATTCTTTTAAAAAATTGTATGGAGGAAATAGTGACAGTACCTAAAAATGGACTGAGCATGAAAAATACTCAATTCCCAATGATTATAGGGAGATGGAGGTAGGGAACAATGAGGAAGGGAAGATACAAAATAACTAAAAGTCAAAGTCCATCCCTTTTCCAGATATCTTCTATTTGTCTCTACAGATTCATCCTCTACTCTTCAACCTCTTTTCCAGAAGGTTAACCTCCATGGACTATATCATTGCATTTCCGTGCCCTCTGATTGCCAGTGATTTCCATCGATGGACAGGTGTGGCAAGAGATCGGAGGCGGGGAGGGAGGAGAGTGAGGTCAGGGTATTTGCTTCAAGATAGCTATATCCTTTGACTGAAGATTCTTCCTCACCTCTTCCGTTTGGGTTTAGGGATGGTAACAGCTTGACTGTTCTCTAGGTTACGGTGCCATCCTTTGTGGTTCCCATACACCCACATCTTAGTAAATAGGCCCTTTGTACTTTAACTCACCTCAAATTACCCTATTTCTAGTATGCCATCTGTTTCCTGTTGGAACTTTGATGATACCAAATAAGCTCCCAGACTAGTGGAAGAAGAAAGACATAGAATAAATTAGTAAATAATATCTCAAAATTTTGGGTATAGGGATGAACATAAAAGGATAGAATTATACTTTGAGCAGAACATTTAGACGGGGAGAAGAGAGGATAATAAAATAATGAGCTCAGTTTTATAAATGTGTAAATTTCAGAGGCAGATTCAATGAAGAGGCCCAATGAAAAGAAGTCACATGAGTTGGGAGAACTATCAGGTCTGCAGACTGATATCGGAGCCAGATAGGTAACAAAGTAACAATAGCTAACATTTGTGGAATAGTCTGGCAGAAACTGCTTAGTAATCTTCTCCCCTTGTATTTTTTTTCTAAAGATTTATTTTTATTTATTATACATCCCCCCCTTTTTGCTTGTTCTTGCTGTGTTCATTTTTCTCTGCGTTCCTCTGTGTCTGCTTGTCTCCCCCTGCTGGGGTGACCTGCCGAGTCAGCCTGCTCATGGGGCCTTGCCTTTTTGCCCATGGCAGCGTGTCATGCCCACGTTGGCTTGCCTTCTCGAGGCGGTCCGCCCGTTCAAGGAGGCCTGGGGACCGAACCCGGGGCCTCCCATGTGGTAAACCGGCACACTACCTACTGGGCTATACAGCCAGCCCCTCTCCCCTTGTATTTTGATACTAGAATTACTTCTGGTTGGTGCTGGGCCTGAAGACCTCCTTTTCCAGTCTGGCTTGCAGCTAGGTGGAGTCTTATAACTAAGCTCTTGTTAATGGAACGTAGGCAGAAGTGTTCACAGGGCCACTTCAAAGAATTCTTCCTTCAAAGGCACTTACCTCGTTGCCTCTTCTTCATTTCATTCTCTCCTCCATCCTGCTGCTTAGAACAAGGATGCCACAAACTTGGACCAAGCCAAGCCCATGGAGCAACAAAATAGGAGACTACATCCCTAACGATTATGAGACCACTATACTGCCCTGCACTATCTTTACATGCAAAAGAAATAGACATTGAACTTGTTTTCTGTCTCACAGTTGAACCCAATACTAATTAATACAAGCATTTTCACTATTAACAGTATCTACACTGTTCTCAGTTTTGTATGTGTAATATTTTACTTTATCCTTGTAACAAATCTTTATGTAGGTACTGTCATCCCCATATTTCACATAAGGAAACAGACACAGAAGGATTAAATAATTTTCCCTAGGCCACACATCTAGTAAATGTTGGAGTTAGGATTTGAACCAAACCAAGGGAATGTGACTCCAGAGACTACCTGCTTAACCACCTTATTGATCTGCCTCCTTCTAGCCTCTAATCCTTACACTCAATTGTTCCTATGGGAAACAGAGATACATTTGAAAGCTACAACCTGAAGAAGAGAAGAACATCTTACCTGAATTTGGAACAGTGCTATACAGTCTATCAAAGGAAGAATAAATGAAATGAAAAACTTTGGTAGTTTTCTACATACCTATAATTTTTTTTCACTGCGTATTTAAGCCCAAAGTTTTATTCATTTTTGAAAATACTAATATGTCTCTTTCTCAAATTAATAAAGAAAAAACTTTACTCTGGAGAGTCCTTCTGAAGCTCTATAAAGTTAAAATGCAGTTCACACCCTAGCTATCTGTTTGTGATCAGCCCCATAAGGGCAAGAAGGTGATTTAGGTATGTGCCACAGAGGGACTTCCCCTTGGCCATATTCAGCCAGAGTCCTCTCAGAACCCCAACTGCGATAAGTTTTGGGCAATCTAGGAGCAGATTTTGCATTAAAGACAGACTTTTCTTGAGAAAGACTCAGCTCTCAGTCAGGAGTCCATCCTTACGGTGAAAGTCTCTGTTGCACTCACTTTAGCAGCAGGAGAGCTGCAAGAATGTTACTGAGCTTTGTTATCCTCTCAAAGAGACTAGAGAAAAAAGGTTTTTTTTAAAACATATTTAAGGGCACCCTGAGGTGGATTTTTTGTTTGCTCACTTTTTGTTTTTTGTTTGTTTGTTTGTTTGTTTTTGTTGTTGTTTTTTAATGTTTAGAAAGAGGAGAAAACTGGACCATTGGGATTACGCTATTCCCTTCTCATCTGGCATCTAGAGGCTTCGGAAAGGTGACCCCCCGGCTTCACTCCATGGATGACAAGATTCATAGTTACTGGCAACAACACTGAGGTCTTGACACTGGTTTGTCCTCCCCTATTAGGAATCGCCCAGGCTCTCGAGAGACTCCTGCCTCTCTGTTTGTGAACATATTGGTCCTCCCCAGGATTGTAGTCCAACTCTTTCCCCCTCATTATGTGAGTCTCCACCCACTGATACAACACATTATGATAAAATGATTACTCACACTCCCTAGAAGCCTGCTCCAGGTACGCTATGTCTCGAATGCCCCTTCATCCAACACCCTAACTCTCCCCCCAGTTCCCTGGACCTTCCAACCCACCCTCTCCAATCTACCCACTCATCAAACCTGCACCGCCCAATCCAGTAATACTACTACCCTCCTGTCATATCCTTTCAATGCGCAACTACACACTTTCACCTTATTATAGATTACATCTGTATGGGTGTTGGCTCACAACCTTCTTCTCCCTTTCTATTTCCTGTAAACCTATCTTCTGGACAATAGCTCTCTGATTCTGCTCGATTTGCTTAATTCATATCAGTGAGGTCATGTAGTATTTGTCCTTCAATGCCTGGCTTGCTTCACTCAACATAAGGTCCTCAAGAATCATCCATGTTATCCCATGTGTTAGCACTGTATTCCTTCTTACAGCTAAGTAATAGTCCATTGTATGTATGTACCACATTTTGTTTATCCATTCATCTATTGATGGGCATTTGGGTTGATTTCCAACTTTTGGCAATAGTGAATAATGCTGCTATGAACATTGGTATGAATATATCTGTTCATGTCTTTGCTTTCAGTTCCCCTGGGTATATACCCAGCAGTGGAATTGCTGGATCATATGGCAGTTCTATAGTTAGTTTTTTGAGGAACTGCCAAACTGTCCTGCACAATAGCTGGACCATTCTACATTCCCACCAGCAGTGGATGAGGGTTCCCATTCCTCCACATCCTCTCCAATACTTGTAGTCCTCTGTTTTTTTTAATAGCTGCCAGTCTAACGGGTATAAGATGGTATCTCATTGTAGTTTTGATTTACATTTCCCTATTAGCTAGTGATATTGAGCATCTTTTCATGTGCTTTTTAACCATTTGTATTTCTTCCTTGGAGAAGTGTAAAGTTGCTTTCCCATTTTTAAAATGGGTTGTTTGTCTTTTTATTTTCGAGGTGAAGGATTTCTTTATGTAGGCTCCTATCAGATATACAGTTGCCAAATATTCTCTCCCATTGGCTAGGCTGCCTTTTTACTTTCTTGATGACCTCCTTTGAGGTGCAAAAGTTTTTAATTTTGAGGAGATCCCATTTATCTATCTTTTTCTTTCACTGCTCCTGCTTTGGGTTGAAGTTCATGAAACCATTTCCTATTACAAGATCCTGTAGATGCTTCCCTACATTATCTTCCAAGGTCTTTTTGGTCTTGGCTCTTATATTTAGATCTTTGATCCACCTTGAGTTGATTTTTATATAAGGTATGAGATGGTGTTCCTCTTTTATTCTTTTGGATATGGATATCCAGTTCTCCAAGCACCATTTGTTGAAGAGGCCATTCTCTCCCAGTTGAGTGGGCTTGGTGGCCTTGTCGAATATCAAATAGCTGTATATGTGAGGATCTATATCAGAACTCTCAATTTGGTTTCATTGGTTGCTATGTCTATCCTTGTGCCAATACCATGCAGTTTTGACCACTGTAGCTTTGTAGTATGTTTTAAAGTCAGGTAGTATGATTCCTCCAATTTCATTTTTCTTTTTCAATATGTCTTTGGCTATTTGGGGCCTCTTACCCTTCCAAATAAATTTTGTAGTTTTTCCAATTCAGTAAAAAAATGTGTTGATTTTTATTGGGATTGCATTAAATCTGTAGATTAGTTTGGGTAGGATAGACATCTTAATGATGTTTAGTCTTCCTATCCAGGAACAGGGAATATTCTTCCATTTATTTAAGTCTTCTTTGATTTCCTTTAACAGTATTGTGTAGTTTTCTGTGAATAAGTCATTTACATCTTCTGTTAAATTTATTCCTAGGCATTTGATTCTTTTAGTTACTATTGTAAATGGTTTTTTTTCTTGATTTCCTCCTCAGATTGCTCATTATTGGTGTACAGAAATGCTGCTGATTTTTGAGCACTGATCTTACAGGCTGTGACTTTAGTGGGCAATGGAAGTGTTCTACATGATCTTGCAATGATGGACAGAAGCCATGTTAAATATCATCAAAATTTGTAAAAGTGTACAGTTTAAAATGTAAAACATAATGTAAACCATTGACTATGGTTAGCAGCTATGTTTCACTATCTGTACATCAGTTGTAACAAAGGTACCATCCACATATAAAAAGGTATTAATACAGGAAGGGGGAAAACAGGGAGGATGTTGGGTATATGGGAGTCCCCGGTACTCTGTATGTGACTTTACTGTGACCTAAAACATCTTTGAAAACAAAATGAAAAAGAGTAAGACACTGGGGAATAAATGGAAGAAAATGTCACTGTACCCATATAGGATACCAGATATTATAGTGATGAAAGGCAAAATGTCAAAAAAATTTTCTTTAGTATTTTTCATTATTTTTTAATATCTCAATCTCTTAATTTAATTTAATTTTTAGTTTTTAAAACTTTATGTATTTTATTTCTTATATTTAAACTATTGATATTATTTCATTTGACTTTTAATTATATTTGTCTACTTTATGGCTTCATTTTTGAAGCAGCTTTGGATCACAGAAGGGTTAAAACTGGGGCAGGGGAGTATCATTGGTGTGGGATGTCAGTGATGGGGGATACATGGGAGGAAGTTTACCTGGGCATACATATAAGGTATATAAATATGTTCAAATGCTCATGGGGCATTGTCACAGTTGGTGGAGACTCACACAATAACTGAGAGAATATTGAATTCCCATCCTGGAGAGCTCTGCCACATTCTCTAATGGAGCAGCAACAGTCCCCTAAGTGCAGGGGCAATGACTGGTGAAGGAGGATGATCCATTGATGGGCCCTTGATATTAATGACTAGGCTTATGAGCTTTTGCTCATGAAATTGAAACTTAGCCTAGTGTTGTGTGGTACCTAAGAGTTACCTCATGAAAGCCTCCTTGTTGCTCAAATGTGGCCTCTCTCTAAGCCAAACTCAGCATATAAATGCATTACCTTCCCCGCAGCATGGGACATGACTCCCAGGGATGAGCCTCCCTGGTACTGAGGGATTACTACCAAGCACCAACTAGCAATGCAACTGGAAAAAGACCTCAAATAAAAGGACGAAAAGATAAAGACAAATGAATTTATATGGCTAAGAGACTTCAAAGTGAGTCGGGAGGTCATCCCAGAGGTAACGCTTATGCACATCTCAGCAGGATCTCATAGACTACCAAAGTGGATACCACCCCAAATAGTGGGGTTCCTGAGGGCTCTGGAGACACCCAGGTCCTATGGTCAGAGCAGACAGCTCCAGAGTTTGGTGCCTTGCCAGTGGGCCCTACTTTGGTGTTTGTGCTCCTGAGAGTGACAGAGTTGGACTCAATTATGGCTTCCCTACACATGGCTCATCTGTCCCTTCTATTTAAACCTATACTTTGTGCTGGAGTTTGTAGGTGTACGTCCAAGCAACTTGAATCTTTTGGCTGTCCATGTGCCAGCTGGGCCCGGGGCCTCCATGGTATTGCAACACCTACTCTCCAGTTCATTGAACTCACCCAGGAAAACTAACAAGGAGGCGAGGATTGACAACCACCATACTAAGGAAACAAGAAAGCCTACATCTACAAGCAAGACAGTCCCATCCATCAGCTGTATGGGATCGAAGCTCCCTCTCAATTAGAGGTGGAGTAGACATCACCATCTCAGAATCCTCAAGATTGGGGAATGAAATACGGACTGGAGTGGACTTACGGGTATTCTGCTATAGACATATTGTGATTCTAGCATTAGAAGAAATTACAACATTGATGTGGAGGCAGTGGCCACTGGAGGCTCTGGGGGCACAGAGAGGGAAAAATAGTTGTAATATGGGGGCTTTTTTGAGATTTGGGAATCGTCCTGAATGACATTGCAATGACAGATATAGGCCATTTCATATCGTCCCATAACATGCAGAATTGTGTGGGAGAGAGTGTAGACTACAATGTGAACTACGGTCCATGCTCAGTGGCAATGCCCGAGGATGCGTTTATCATTTGCAATGAAAGTACCACGCTAATGAAGGATGTTGTTTATGTGGGAGGGCGTGGGAGGTATAGGGAGTGGGGCATATGGGAATCCCTATATTTTTTGTGTAATATTTATGTAATCTAAGTGTCTTTTAAAAATTTAAAATTAAAAAAATAAAAGAAAGGTCATTGGAGCTACTCAGAGGATATTAACACATATTTCTACATAAATAGAACAAATAAGGGATCTAGTTATCCACTTGCAGTGAGAAGTTCTGAAAGCAAAACATACAAGGCAAAGAGTCTATGATGTCTCTTACACAATTTGTTTTAAGGCTATAAATAGTACTGACCCTCAAGAAGAGCTTTATTAGGATGAGTTTTTTAAAAAATATATTCTTATCAGAGAAGTTGTAAATTTAAAAAACAATCAGGCACATTTATGGAATTCCCATACAACACCCCTCCAACAACTTACTACATTATTGTGGGACATTTGTTACAGATTGTGAGATAATATCATCATCTTAGACAATCAGTTTTTTAAGCATTTTTTTCTTTATTTTTAAAGGTGCTTTAGATTATATAAATGTTATATAAAAAATATAGGGGATTCCCATGTACCCCACCCCCTCCCCTTCCCACACTTTCCCCCATTAACAGATCTTTCATTAGTGTGGTACATTTGTTACAATTGATGAATACAAATTGAAGCATTGCTACTAACCATGGTCTATAGCTTACATTATGGTTTATACTTTGCACTGCACAAATTTTATAGATTTTGACAAAATGTATAACAGCTTGTATCCTCATTGCAATACCATGCAGAACAATATCAATGTCCCAAAAATGTCCCATGTTACACCTATTCTTCCCTCTCCCTCCTCAATCATTTTTTTAAACAAATCAGTTTTATTGAACAGATTAATAAAGCATAAACCCATCCAAAGTGTCCAACCACTGGTATTCAATATAAGCACATAGCTGTGCACTCATCACTTCAGTCATTTTTAGAGTATTTTCATTATTCCAAGAATAATAATAATAAACAAAACACAAACAAAAAAACTCATCACCTCTCAATCTCTCTATGCATCCCCTGCCGTACATAGCTGCTATTCTGTTTCTGTCTCTCTAGTTCATTTGTTAAAAACAGTCATATTTGTAATATCACCCATATTCAAATTTTACATGAGGTTTCACTATGTTATACAGTCCCATGTTATGTATTTTAGCTTACCTTCTAGTAATATATATGACCTTAGACTTACCCTTTCAACCACTCTCATACCCGTGTAATAGCTCTGCTAGTTACAAACATTATGATGTGCTTTCATCATTTCTATTCATTTCCAAAGATTTACAAACAACTATTTTACCAGTTCTGCACAGATTAACCCTCAGCTCTCCATTCTCTACTCACATTCCATTTTCTGGTGACCTATATTCTAGTTATTAACTCCATGAGTTTACACAATATATTTAGTTCATAGCATCACAATCAAACAGTATTTGCCCTTTTGTGCCTGGCTTGTTTCACTCAACATAATGTCTCCACGTTCATCCATGTCATATGCTTCTCGACTTCATTTCTTCTTACAGCTACATAGTATTAGGATGAGATTTTGAAATGAATCTATTCCTGTACCTACTGTAGTTTTTCTACTCTTCTAACCAATTTTTCCAGCTGACAAAGACAATTTTAAAATACATTTATAAACAGTATTAGCTTGCCATCTTGGAATAGCTATCAGCTCATGTTCCTTTTATTAAAACAGCTTTATTAAGGCATAAATTACAGTCAAATTCACCCATTTTAAGTGTACAATTAGATAAGTTTTAGAAATGTATACAGTCCTTTGGCCACTACCACAATCAAGGAATAGGACATTTCTATCACCATCATAAATTCCTTTGTGGCACTTTGCAGTCAATCTTCTCTCACCCTCTAACTCATCCCCACTCCTGGCCAGCCCCAGGAAAACTGATCTGCTGTCACTGTCATTTTCTCTCTACTAGAAGTTCATATAAATGAATCTTAGATACTTAGGACTTTTTTTGGTCTGGCTTTCACTTAGAAGGATGTTTTTGATGTTCATACATATTATTTTGTATGTCATTAATTCACCTCTTTATTGCTGAGGAGTTTTCCATTATTTGGATATAGCACAATTTGTTTTTGGGTTTCTGGGGATTTTTGTTTTTTTTTTTAAAGATTTATTTTTATTTATTTATACATCCCCCCCTTGCTACTTGTGCTCTCTGTGTTCATTTGCTTTGCGTTTCCCTGTGTCTGCTTGTCTCCCCCTGCTGTGTCAGCTCACTGCGTGGCGGCTTGCCTTCGCCAGGAGGCCCCGGGAACTGAACCTGGGGCCTCCCATGTGGTAAACCAGAGCCCAACTAATTGAGCCACAGCCAGTTCCCAGATTTCTGTTGTTTTAAACAATGCTGCTATGAACGTTTGTGTATGTTTTCATTTCATTTCAGTAGATTCTTAGGAGTGTAATTGCTGGGTCATGTGATAAGTGTATGTTTAACTTTGTAAGAAACTGCCAAAATTCTTTCCTAAATACCTTTTCATTTTGTATTCCAACCAGAAATGTGTGAGTTCCAATTGCTCCCCATCCTTGCCAACCCTTTATAATGTCACTCTTTTAATATTACCAATTCCAGTGGATGCACATTAATATTTTATTGTGTTTTTAATTTGCATTTCCCTAATGAATAATAATGTAGAGCATCATTTCATATGCTTATTGGCCATTTTTATATCTTCTTTTGTCAAGTATCTGCTCAAATACTTTGCCCATTTTTTTCACTTCTTTGCTTTCTAATTATTGAGTTATAAGAGATCATAATATATTTTGGATACAAGTCCTTTGTCAGATATATATTGTGCAAACATTTCTTCCAGTTTGTTACTTGTCCTTTAATTTCCTTAATGGTATCTTTCAAAGAGCAAAAGTTTTCAATTTTTTGAAGGCCAAGTTATCAATATTGTATTTTACGGTTTGTGCCTTTTTTTAACCTAAGAAATCTTTGCCTAATCCAAGATAATTTGATTTTTTCCTCTATTTTCTTAACAAAGTTTTATATTTTTAGCCCTTATCTTTAGATCTTTGAGATATTTTGCACTGAATGTGAGGTAAGGGTCAAGGTTCACAACTTTCCATAGAGATATCCAGTTGTCCCAGCACCATTTTTGAAATAACTGTCATTTCCCCAGTAAGTTATTGTGGCACCTTTGTTGAAAATTAACTGACTACAGAACTGTAGTTCTATTTCCAGACTCTATTCTGTTCCATTGACTATATTTCTATCTTAATGTCAAAAGTATACTGTCTTGATTATTGTAGCTGTAATAGTAAGTCTTGAAATCAGGTAATATAAGTTCTTCATTTAAAAAATTGTTTTGGTTATTCTAGATCCTTTGCAATTGCAAATAAATTTTAGAATCAGCTTGTCTATTTCTCTAAGAAAGCCCTGATGGTATTTTGCAACTGAAATTATGGGTCAATTTGAAAACAACTGGCATCGTAACAATACTGAGCTCTCCTGTCAATCAACATGATATACCTTTCCATGTTTTTAGGCCTTTTTGAATTTCTCTCAGCAATGTTTTATAGTACTTAGTGTATAAATCTTGCACATATTTCCTTAAATTTACTCCTAAGTATTTTATTTTTGATGCTATTATAAGTGGACTTCTTAAAAATTTTCTTTTTTCAAATTTTAATGGTTAGTATATAGAAATAGAATTGATTTTTGTATATTGACTTTGTATCCTGTATCCTTGATATATTTAATTGCTTAATCTAATAACTATTTGTAAATTCATAGGCTTTTCTATGTACATGAGCATATTATCTGGGAATAAAGAGAGATTTACTTATTCCTATCCAATCTTTCTCCCTTTTATTTCATTTTCTTGCCTTGTTGCACTAGTGAGGATTTCTGGTAAAATGTTGAAAAGTAGTAGTGAAAGCAAATACCCATACCTTCTTCCTAAACTTGGGTAGAAAGCATTTAGTCTTGTACCATAACATATGATGCCTCATATAAGTTTTATGTAGGTGTTCTTAGTTAGAGAAAGTTCCATCCTATTCCCAATTTGCTGAGATGTTTTATTATGAATAAGTGAATTTCATCATAAGCTTTTATCCAACAACTTCGTTAAGATATAATTATATATATTTATAATTATATATATATATGACAGATTGTAAAATCTACTCTTTTAAAGTGTACAATGCAGGTGGTGGAGGGGACATCACCATCCCAGACTCCTCAGCACTGGGGGAAGAACTATGGACTAGAATGGACTTGTTGGTGTCCTGTTATAGACTTGTGATTCATGCAATGGAAGAAATTACAAAATTATGTGCAGCCAGGGGCCACTGGATGCTTTGGGGGCAGGGAGAGGGAAGGGCAATTGTAATATGGGGGCTTTTTTGGGGGACTTGGGAATTGTCCTGGGTGATGTTGCAATGGAGGATATAGGCCATTTTATATCATCATGTATCATGCAGAACTGTGTGGGAGAGAGGGTGGTCTACAGTCCGAACTGTGGTCCATGCTTGATGGCAAAGCCCCAAAATGTGTATATCTATTACAGGTGTTGTGCCACACTGATAAAGGATGATATGTGGGAGGTTGTGGGAGATGTGGGAGGTGTGGCATATGGGTACTCCTAAAATTTCTGTGTAACATTTATGTAATCAATGTATACTAAAAAAATGGATTAAAATTGAAAAAAAAACCAATAGGGTGGGTTTGGGGAAAATACACCAAATGTAAGATATGGACTATAGTTATTAGTAATGTTCTTGACAATGATCTTTCATCATCTGTAACAAATGTTCCACAACAATGCAAGGTGTTGGTGGTGGGGTGATGTATGGGAGTCCTGTATGTTATGCATGTTTGTTTTAAAGGTTCAAAGCTTTTACTATACACTTAATATTTATGTACATTCATGTATGCATGATATACTTCAATAGATTTTTAAATGAAAAAAAAATAAATAAAGTGTACAATGCAATGGTTTTTAGTATATTCACACAGTTGTGTATCCATTACTACAGTCAATTTTAGGACATTTTCATGACCTCAGAAAGAAAGCCCATATCCTTTAGCTATCACCCCTTCTCCTCCACATTGTACATGCCTTTTCTTCCCCAATCCCACCTCACCGTACCCCACCCCACCCCATTCCTGGCCCTAAGCAACCATTCATTTACTTTCTGTTTCTATAGATTTCCCTACGCTGGACATTCATATGAATGGAATCATACAGTATGTGCTTTTGTGACTGGCTTCTTTCACTAAGCGTAATGTTTTCACCCATTCATCTATTAATGGACTTTGGGATGGTTTGTACCTTTTATCTATGAAGAATAATACTGCTATAAACACTTGTGTTAAAGTTTTTGTGTGGACATGTGTTTTCACTTTTCTTCTTTTCATTTTCTAGGAGTGGTAATTCTAAGTTTAATTATTTGAAGAACCACCAGACTGTTTTCTATTGGGGCTGCCCAATTTTACAGTCCTACAAACAGTTCATGAGGATTCCGATTTTTCCACATCCTCACCAACACTTGTTGTTATCTTATGTTTTAATTTTAGCTATTCCAGTCGGTGTGAAGTGGTATCTCATAATGGTTTTGATGTGCATTTCCCTGATGACTAATGAAGTGGAACATTTTTTTTCACATACTTATTGGCCATTTGTATGTCTTCCTTGGAGAAATGTCAATTCAGATACTTTGCTCATTTTTAAATTGGATTAGTTGTCTTTTCATTATTGAGTTGCAAGAGTTTCTTTATATATTCTAGATACAATTCCTTATTATATATATGATTTACAAATATTTCTCCCATCATGTGGGTTCTCTTTTCACTTTCTTGATTGTGTCCTTTAAAGCACAAAAATTTTAATTTTGATGAAGTTGAAATTGTCTTTTTTTCTTTTGCTGCTCATGTTTTTGGCATTGTATCTAAGAATTACTTGACAAATCCAACATCATGAAGATTTACCATCATATTTTCTTCTAAGATTTTATAGTTTTTCTCTTCCATTTAGATTTTTGATCCATGATGTATTAATTTTTGTGTATGGTATGAGGAAAGGATCCAGCTTTATTCTATTGCATGTTCCTATCCAGTTGTCCCAGAACCCACACTATTTCCCCATTGAATGGAATGGCCTTGGTGCCTTTGTTGAAAATCAGTTGACCATAGGTGTATGATTTTATTTCTGGACTCTCAATTCTATTCCATTGTTCTATATGTCTGTCCTTATGCCAGCACCACACTGTCTTGATTACTGTTGCTTTGTAGTAAGTTTTGAAATTGGGAAGTGTGAATCCTCCTACTTTGTTCTTATTTTTCAGGATTGTTTTGCTTATGCTTGGTCCCTTGCAATTCCCTGTGAATTTTACAACCAGCTTGTCAATTTCTACAAAGAAGTCAGCTGGGATTCTGATCAGGATTGTGTTGAGTCAGTTTAGGGATTATCATGGGCTTTTATATCTGTTGAAATGATCATACGGTTTTTCTCCTTTATTCTTAAGTTTTTAATACTTCTATTATTATTCTGAATGCCAGCATAAGGTTTCCATAGCAATGCAGATCATTACTACTTATATGCAGTAATAACCATTCCAGTTTTTCTTTGCCTCGCTTCTCAGTCCTGGGACAATGGGATATGAATCAGATGTCATCCTCCACATACCAAGTCTACTGTAACTAAAGAACCCCCCAAAAATGAATTTGAGTATTTTTGTAGGTGAAAGGAACAGCTGTCTCCCCTACCCATTCTGAAGAAGGGGAAGCATAATGGGAAGGAACCTAAGTCCTCACCCTTTGGAATATAAATAAATCTCTCCAGGAGAAAGATAAAACCAGTGTCTCTCTCTTTATAAGCTAGAGATGCCTCAGTGATCCCTACATCCTCCTTGAAATGCAAATACCTCAGGGAAAGTAAATCCCTCCAGAATTCTCACAAACTAATTGGGCTTTAATAACTTTCAAGGCTCATTTTTTAAGCCCAAGTCTTTTAAACCCTGGTCCCAAATTTTTGTAAAATTTTCTCAGAAAACCCTCACTGTGCAGAAATATAAAAATATTTTCTCTACAGCTCCACATTTCTATTAATATAGTGAATTATATTGACTGATTCTCAATGTTAAACCACTTTTGTTTCATGGGATATCATGCCTACTTGGTCTTCCTAAAATTTTGTAAATGATTTTTGCATCTTGGTTCATAATGGATATTGTTCTATAGTTTTATTTTCTTATAATGTCAATGTCTGTTCTTGTTTGTGTTTGTATCAGAGTAATACAGGCTTCATTAAATGAGAGTGGGAAATATTTCTTCTTCCTTTATTTTCTGAAAGAGTTTATATACTTATATAGGACTGATATTTCTTCTTTATATGATGGAATGCCCCCAAGAAGTCATTTAGGCTGAGAGTTTTCTCAGTCAGAAGGTTCATAATCATATATTTGATTTCTTTCTTTGAAAAGGGGCTATTGAGATTTTCTCTTTCTTCTTGTGCCAGTTCTGGTAGTTTCTATCCTTTCGGGAATTTGCTCATTTCATCTAAGTTGGAGAATTTATTGGGATAAAGTTTTTTAATGCCTTACTGTGTTTTAATGTCTCTAGGATTAGTAGTGATATACCCTTTTTAATTCCCAATACTAGTAATTTCTATTACTACCATCCATTACTGGAACTTTCCCATCACCCTAAAAAGAAACTCTTATATCCATTATGCATTAATCCTGCATTCCCACCCCACCTCCCCCCACCTCCACCCCTTGTAACCTGTACCCCTACTTTCTGTCTCTATGAAATTGCATATTCTACTTATTTCATATAAATGGAATCATACAATATTTGTCCTTTGTGTCTGACTAATTTCGTTCAACATGATGTCTTCAAGATTCAGCCATGTTGTTACATGTCTATAACACATTTTGTTGATCATTTCATCTGTTGATGGACATTTGAGTTGCTTCTTCTTTTTGGCTGTTTGAATAATATCTGTCCAAATCCTTGTGACATGGATATCCTTGGGGGGTAGGGCAGTTTTGGGCCTACCACATAGATTTAGAAATAGAGAGATTAAAAATATATCCAGAGAGAGGTATGATTGAGAGAGAGAGAAAGAGAGAGAGAGAGAGATATGATTGATAGAGTCGTATGATAGATGTGGTAAAATGTTAAAAGTTGGTGGATCTGGATGGGAGGTATGGATTTTATATTATTTTTGCAACTGTTCTATATATTTGAAATTATTTCAAAGTAAAAAGTTTTAAAAAATGGATATCCATGTCCCTGGAATCTAAATATTACATTATTTGGAAAAAGAATCTTTGCAGCTATGATTAAATTAAATATCTTGAGAAGTGGGGATAATTTTGGATTATCCAGGTGGGCCCTAAATTCAATGGCCAGTGTTATAAGAAAAAGGCAGAGAAGGATTTGAGACAGAAGAAGAAAGGACACAAGAGGAGGAGGCAGCGTAACCATAGAGGCAGAGATCA
Organism: Chaetophractus vellerosus; assembly: GCA_004027955.1. NCBI lineage: Eukaryota > Metazoa > Chordata > Mammalia > Cingulata > Chlamyphoridae > Chaetophractus > Chaetophractus vellerosus. The sequence continues at coordinate 17,208 of PVKH010002259.1, forward strand.
GGGTGATGGGCTCACAAGGCAAGGAATGCCAAGAGTCACCAGAAGTTGGAAGATGCAAAGAACAAATTCTCTTTTAGAGCATTCAAAGGGAGTGTAGCCCTGCTGACACCTTGATTTTGGATTTCTAGCCTCCAGAACTATGATAGAATGTTGATATGTTGTTTTAAGTGACAAAGTTTGAGATAATTTATTAGAAGAGCCCTAGAAAACTGTTATGCTCAGTCTGTATCTCTACTCAGTCTAGTTAGAGGTTTATCAATTATTTTCATTTTCTTAAAACTTTTGCTTTAATTGATTTTCTCTGTCCATTTTCTCTTTCTTTGATTTCTGCTCTTTCTTTTTCTTTTCTTCTACTCTTGGATTTAATTTGCTATTTTATTCTAGTTCCTTAGGATAAAAGCTTGTATCATTGATTTTAGAACTTCTTTTCTAAAAGATGCATTCAAAGCCATAAATTTTTCTCTAAGCACTGTTTTAGCTGTATCCTTTCAATTTTGATATGTTGTGTTTTCATTTTCCTGCAGCTCAACATATTTCCTTGTAATTGCTTCTTTAACACCTGTGTTACTTAGACATGTACTACTTAATTTTCAAATATTTCTGTTATTAATTTCAAATTAAATTTTGCTGTAATCAGAGAATATACTTTGTATGAATTCAGTCCTTTTCAATTTATTAAGGCTTGTTTTATGGGTCAACATATTGTATATCTTGGTGAATGTCCTATGTACAGTTGAAAAAAATGTGTATTCTACTGTTATTTGGTGGCATGTTCAATAAATGTGTATTTGAGTAATTATTTGATAGGATTATTTAAATATTTTACATCTTTACACATTTTTTGTCTAATTTTTCTTCCAATTACTGAGTGAAGGCTGTCAAAATCATAAAGTATAAGTCTGGATTTGTCTATTTCTCCTTTTAGTTCTGATAGTTTTTGCTTCCTGTAACTCAGCTTTTTAAATGGAATATATATATATATTTTTTTTTCTTCTATATGAGAAAATAGATTCAGTGCCAATGTGAGAAATATATTAGAGATAGAGTTAGTGTCAGAGACTAGGAAGTAAGGGTAAAGCAATTAAAATACAAATTTTAAAAGCTATTATTTTTTCAAAATCATTAAAGTCAATGTTTTGCTCCTTTGAAATGTAATTATTTAATGTTCACAGTGTGGGATCCTTTTATCTTATAACTTCCCAGAAATTGATTTATTGGTTTCATAAATATTACTCCACAGAAAATAAGAAAAGGTTCTTGATTTCTAATTTCTTATTGTGCTATCGTTTTCTCCATCACGGGTATGTGTATTTTGTGAGTTCAAAATGAATTCTCAAGAGAACTTGGAGACTATATGATTAGTCAGTCTCTTTTCCAGTTTTGAAGTGTGCAAATGGAAGTTTTTAAAGCAATAAGGGGAGCAGATGTGGCTCGAGCAGTTGAGTGCCCACCTCCCACATGGGAGGTTCTGGGTTCGGTTCCCAGTGCCTCCTAAAGAAAAAACAGACAATGAGCAAAAACAATGAACAGACAATGAGCAGACAATGAGCAGATAATGAGCAAAAACAACGAGCAGACAACAAGCACAAAGAATAAGTGTGAAAAATGAGCAAACAGATGAGGGAGCCAACCTGGGGGTGGGGGGATAAAGCAGTAAGAGTGGTTTATTATCTTCATCTAAACATACTTTTATTTTCACATTAATGGGATGCTAATGTTAGAGCATCCTAAATTTAACTTTTCACTAATGACCTCCAAAAATTATTTGAAATTTTTTGCATTTCCTATCTAAAAACGTGCATATTATCTGTGCAACTTTCTTCTGGAATCTAGCATCATGAGAGTTTACCCAATTTACTTGACTCTGGGCTTTAGAACTAGCTTTATTACTTATAAATAGTTCTTACATATTTGAAGAAGTCACTTTACCTCACTGGGCTTTAATGTTTGGTCTATAAAAGAAGTAGACGATTCTTAAAGTTTATCAAATAGTGCACTCTGATATTGATTACTCTAAGAAATGTGAACAATGCAGTCCTGTTTCACCATGAGTTTATAATCTGAAATGGATTATTTGGTTATTGGTGAAATAACCTGAAAACAGCATCATAGTGTTTGATCTCCTCAATAGATACCCACCAATTTAAATGCAGTCCAGTTTTTGAAGTTTATAATTTTAAAACTCTACATGCTACTCTCTATTAGTAAAAATGTATATAGGAAGATTGCAATTGAAATTCTAGAACATGTATAAACTCTGGACCTTATATAAAAAGTATAACTTAGTAAGTTATTGATGAAGCAACTACTAATTAATGCAATTTTCTCCATATAAATATGTTTTTTATCTAATTAATTGTGTTTTACCACGGGAAGGTCACCACATTTCTTTCTGTGAAATTAGCATATTTTAAGATTTTGAAATGCCATTGAAGTTTTTCAGGTATTCAGAAAAATATTAAGACTTACAAAATATTTTGGAGTCCTTAAAAATATATGCTATATAAATCCAACATACCATTCAAATTTCCTGACAAATATTTATTTTAATTACATTTGTGGCACTTTTTTCTCTTAGGTTTACATCTATCAACATGCATACTGTTATTTTTTTTTATTATATATCCCCCCCTTTCTGCTTGTTCTTGCTGTGTTGATTTTTTTTGCATTCTTCTGTGTCTGCTTGTCTCCCCTCTGTTGCGGCGACCCGCCGAGTTAGCTCACCAGGCGGTGGCCTCGCCTGCTCGCGGGAGGCCTCGTCCTGCCTGCAGGGGGCTTGCCCTGCCCGTGGCAGCTTGCCTTCTCAAGGCGGTCTGCCCGCTCAAGGAGGCCCTGGGAACCGAACCCAGGGCCTACCACGTGGTAAACCGGCGCTCTACCAATTGAGCTACAGCCGACCCCTGCATACTGTTATTAATGTGACATGTATATAACCTTCATTATTAGTCAAAAGTTATTTTAAAAAATAAAAATAGCATATAAATTTGTAATGTTCTAGACCTATGCTCATGAAGAGTATGCTTTTATCTTAAGTGAAACTAAAATTATGTAAGAGTTAAGTGAGATATTTACAATAGGGTTTTGCTGTATACTCTTTGATAATAATGATAGCTAACATTTATTGAAGGTTATCTTTGTACCCAGCATTGTTTTAAGCACTTTCTTTGGATTAATTCACATAATTCTCAGAGCAACCCTATCAAACAAGTACCATTATAATTCTCATTTTTATATATTGAAAAACTGAGGCCCAGAGAGCTTAAATAATTTTTCAAGGTCCTAAGTTAGTAGCTAATAGCATCAGGATACACATCCAGTCAAGGTGGCCTCTCAGCCTGCATCCACTATGCTGCCCCTTCTGGGTACTTATGCTTGTATAAGTTTACCAAATGTGCATTCTTTTATTTCAAAATAAGTGAATAGGCCAATATGAATTGATGAATTCAGATGTTTAAAAGGCTTAAGAGATTTGCCTATTAATATAGGAAAAGGTAAAGTGTACAATTGCTGAGCCATTTGGAATGATTCTACCAGTTAATCCAAGGATGATTGGGCCCTCTAGCATTCATTTGTGCATCCAAAATCACTGATACTGATTTCTAGAAGAAAAGAATTACTCATTTTAATGGAAGATATTAACTAGCCTGAAACTGAGAATCATCATCTTCATAAAGCACATCCCTTCCCACATATTTGTTCAAGAATCTGAATGTTCAAGAAGCCCACATTTCTCTGTTGACGGGCATCTCCACTCAGATGTTGCACAAACACCTTCAACTCAAAGTATCCAAAATTTGACCTCATTATTTTTATCCTAAACTTGAATTTTTTTATCCTATATTCTCTTTCTTGATGAATGGTATCACCACTCTCCCAATACCTGAGCTAGAAATCTAGAAGTAACCCCAGAATTCTATTATTTACTTCCTATAGCCAAGTCACCAAGTCCAAGACATTTTATCTCCTTAATCTTTTACATAGTCACTGCTTTTCCTTCATCCCCATTGTCATTGTTTTAGAACAGTTCTCATTTCACTGGCGTTATCTGAGGAGAATCTCCAGTGGTTTTTCCTATCTCTGATCTAGAATAATCTTCTTAAAATAGGAATCTGATTGTGTCTTTATTTAAATTTCTTCAATGGTTCTTCAAAGTTTTTAGGAAAATATTCAGATTCCTAAACTTAATACACAAAAAAGCTCATTCTAATTTGGTACCTACCTACCTCTCTAGATAATTGTCCAGTCATCCATGCTATCTAGTAGACCAGGCTAGGGAGTATCCAGAAGGATGGCTGAGGCCCAATGGTGAGCCATAGCTACGCTGTATTGTAGGTCTTAGTTCTAACTGGCAAACACCAGGAGTTGTGTCCTCTAGAAATCCATAGTCAGGTATGCAGTCAACAATCCAAATATGAAAGTTAGATAAAGAGCAGAAACCAAAGTAAGGAATTGAATGGAATGGAATTCAGAAACAAATTGAATTCAGAAAGTAGGTAAACCAATGAGTGAAGAGTGTTCAGAGGAAAATACATCTGAGGGTAATTCCAATTACAAATGTTTTAGCAACTCTTTATGTTATTTTCAAGCAAACTGTGAGGGTAATCTTGGTTTAAAGAAAGTTAATTAAGGTCAAATAGAGGTATAAACCATTTGCCATTGCCAAGAGATGTCTCTGTGCCTATCACATGTTTTTGCCTCTCCCCAAACTGGTCTCTTTCACTTCCCCATTCTCTAATTCCTACTCCTCACATAACCCAGTTCAAGCATCACGTCTTCTGTAAATAGTAATAGCCAACATATATTAAGCATTTACAGTCTATGGGCACTATGCCATATGCTTTAGTGCATAATCTCATTTCACCTGCATGAAAACCTTTTAGGAAGATCCCTCTATTTTCCTCATTTTACAGACTAAGAAACTGATGTTTAGAGAGATGAATCAATTTGCACAGTCATCCAATAATTGTTACAGAGCAGGAAAATAAACCCAAACAGTCTGGCTCTAGAATTTGAGCTTGTTACCACCATTGGCCTTCACCAGTTCCCCAGGCTGAGTCTAGATGCTTCTGCATGTAGTCTGTGTTTCCATCCATCATAGCCTCATCTCTCTCTAATATTACTTTTTGTCAGTCTATCCCAGTGATTGAAAAGCTCTTAATGATCAAGGGTCAATTATCTGCTACTAAAGTAGAATTTCAATAAATGTTTGGTTAATTAATTAATTAATTAATATTAGCCATTCGGTTTCTTAGGGAGCCATAATTAAGGGCATTGGGTGTTGCGTGGAAGGAATTCATATTAACGAAATGTGGCCTGTTGTGTTATTCTTTTGCCCTTTCAGGTTATTTCTTTAGTAAAACCTGGGGTCAGCCAAATAGAATCAGAATCTAGACAGTATTAGATAAGGAAAACATTATTTTCCTTCATCTTGCTTTATACTTTATGCTTGTAAGTACCTTTTTATTTCTAATAAACATTTTCATGCCACAGTTTTCAAGATAAATTATTTATATTATATATGATATATTTAGGGGAAATTCTTTTCCCAATTCATTCTTATTTCCTGTCCATGTTTGACCTTCATGTCTTGTCCTCTTTTTAACTTTTGTGTTTGGAGATTTTAGTGCAATCTAAGAGAACGTTTGTCCCCTTCAATTTTAATCCTAAGTGACTATATTAGATTCAGAATTTGATCAAAGATGTTTTCAACCAATTGTTTCAAATTAGCAATTTCTATGACTTTATTTCAGCCCATCAATAAGTACCCCTCAAACTTCAGAGGGAAGGAAAAATAGAGAAGGAAAAAATAAAGCTAAAAATACACTACTCTTAAAGGTGAGTGCTGTCCTGTTCCAAATACGTCCAAGAGATCTAGCCATCAGTCTTGCCTAGACAGGTGCCTCTAGATGCAGTTTTGCTGCCCCTAGAGGAAGGAAATGGGAAACAGATCTACATGCAAGGAGAATGGCTTGGAAGCTCTTCCAGTCCCTGACTGTTCTCTCACCCATACTTTGAGGGGCAGCAAAAAGATTTTACCAGCTGCCTTGAAAGTCAGAAGGAGCAAGAGATTTCCATTTGCTTTCATATTTGAGCCTGCCTTACATTGAGCAAGTTTTTTTTTTAAACAGTAAGAACAGTATAATAGACTGACAAAATATGAATACTCAAACAATTTCACAGTGTAAAAAAAAGGGGGGGGGGAAGAAAGGGCTTAACCTTTTTGTGAACTAATTACAGCACTCTAGCAGAATAAGGGAGTAAAAGATATGAGAAGGCCAGTCACAGCCACAGATTTCATGAAGACCACTTGCTAGGTTTTGAAGTGTGATGAGACTATGCAGTGGAGTAGCCCACTGTGAGGTGCAGTAGGTCCCACTTCCAACCACAGATTTAATGTACTTTCAAGAGCAAAAGGCAGCCTGTGAGCCCATGCCTTTGTCGCCAGTGCTCTCCATCACAGCAACTGCCACATGGCCGTAACCTGTCCCCCAGCCTCCAACACACAAGAGCAAGTCTTCAGATCTTTTCCCTATCTGACTTGAAGTAGCCAAACACTGGGACCTTGGAAGATGTATGGAAGATGGCAGAGGTACAGGTAAAAAGAGCATAGAGAGGGCAAGAAATAAGCATCTATTGTGTCAAACACCTGAGATTTTACGGTTTCTCTGATACAGCAGTGAACTTTACCCTGCCATGTTAGGCTTCCACAGAACTGGAATGGGTCTTAAGGCTAGAGGAAAAGCAATATTTTACAGACAGATCAACTAGTTTTCATTTGGCTATCCTTCAATCTTTAATAAAATGTTTTTTTAATGTGTCAGGTCTGGCTCTGTTTCCTTTTATTATAGGAAGGTCAACTTTGAGCCAGACTGCTAAGGCAGGGGCAACCCATCTCTGAGGCTAGATATTTGGTTGTTAGTGGCATTCATTAGCCCAGACATCAGTGGAAAGATGACTCTTGAGGAGAGATGCAAGACTGTGAGGCCCAGTACTCTGTCCCAAAGGAGATTTTCCTTTGTGTTCCAATCCTGGAAATTCTGATCTTTATTTTATATATTTCTATTTGGAGTTGCTTGTTTCCTTTAACTTTTATCTTTATTAAGGAAAATGACTTTTTTAAAAAAAAGATTTATTAATGTATTTATTTACTTTTATCCATTTTTACCCCCCCTCCCCATTTTTGCTGTTTTTGTGTCCATTCGCTGGGCAATTCTCTGTGTCTCTTTCCTGCCCTCTCTTCTCACCCCTCTCCTCCTGTCTTCAACGGGATTCGATCCTCGGAATCTGCGATGTGGGAGAGAGGCATACTACCGCCTGCGCCACCTTAGTTCCTAGTTTTTCGGCGCATCTCATCTTGGCTCTCCCTTGTGTCACTCTCCTGTTACATCATCTTGCTGCGTGGCTCGGCGGGGCTTGGTGGCCCACCCACTCGAGGGGCCTGGCGGTGTACCTTCTATATTTTTCTTTTTAAAATTTTTACTGGGAGGTCCCAGGGATCAAACCCAGGTCCCTCCATATGGGATACAGACGCCCAACCATTTGAGTCACATCCACCCTCCTGCTATATCTCTTAAGGTTGACCAAAGACATCTAGAGTTATGTCATTTCCCATACAGGATGGTCATATAGTGAATCAGGCTTGGTTTATCACCAGCATTCTAAAAAACAGACCGAGGGAGAAAAACTAGGTCTGGGGACACATGCATGGTTTCTAATATAGCAAATGTTTAGCCTACCCTGATTATCACAAAATCAAGACAGTGAGAATATTTGCATAAGATGACATGTTTTTACTAAGATATTACCAGGCATGTCTTCAGGCATATTTTAAAATATAAACAGCTATTATTATTGAAGCAATTTTACAGTGGGAAAAATGAGTTTTCTTAAGTAGATACATTTCCAATGAAATAATATTTACAATTTTATGTACATAGTTCAAAGTTAAACTCCTGGGGAGCATTTGGGCCAATTGTCATGTGCTATAATTGGTGGGATACAAATTGATTTTACTGTTATCAATATGATCAGAAACAATTTGAGATAATTTATCAATACAAAATCAACAAGGTAGTCAAATAAACTTGAGAAATTGGTGAGCACTTTTACACAAAATAATATGAAATTTAGTTGATTAAAATAAGTGTAATGTGTGAATGAAAGTTAACTTTCATGTTCAAAATTATTATAGAAGCATAAAGAAAGTCAGGAGAGGAAATCCTGCCATAAATAAATTTTTATCATGACTTTCAATGGCAAAAAACAAAAGTAACAAACAAAAACACTATAGATAAAATCTGCCTTCAAATTAAGAGGTTTCATATGTTGGGGTGGTCCCAAATGCAGGAATATCAAAACCATGTCATTGCAGGAGGATAAAATATGTGCAGGCAGAATCATGAAAAAGTCACCTTCTGAAATATCAAAACAGGAGGTTCCTAAAAAAGCCCAAATTCCTTAAGAATTAGAAAAACAAGTTCCCGACTTTCAGAAGTGTGTTTCGATTTTTGGTACTGAACGTCCCCAGGAGCACTAAGCACTATCTCAATATATTTCAGGAGTCTAGTGTAAGCTCTTCATCATGACATCTGAGAGCGGTCCTCCCTGCCTTTTTTTAACCACTGCTGACACAATTAAAATAAGTAAAAAGTATGAAATTGATATTTTCGGAGGCATTTGGGCTGAGGAAAGGAAGTACTTTCTAATGTATGGATATATGGGGCACCTGAATGGAATTAGATGATCATTTTAAAGCTTAAACTATAGCCACATGGCTTTTTAAAAGATGCTTGTAGTAGAAGCAATTTAGAAAGCAAAGGACACTCATATCTACCCAGAATTCTAGTTATACAGTAATTGCTCCTTTGTCTTTTACAAATCACTAAAAAGAATAATACTGTTAATTACTGGTGAATCATGCTCCAGTGATCTATTCATATACTCTGGCATGTTGGTCTGGAGGTGGTAAACAGCAAAGTGTTGATAACTATATTGAGTCAACTTGGAAAGAGATTAAGAATCTCAGTGTGACAACAGATATGTATTTTCTTATTCTAGAAACATTCCACTGTTGTGCTCAAAATCTACAATGGTTTTCTTAATCTTTTTGTATAATAGCCAAACCTTTAAGACCCATTGTCAATTCACACCTTCCCTCCACCCCCTCCCCAATGTACTTGCTTGGTCAAAACTTTATTTTTTTGCACATGTCCCTTTTTGCAGCTTTAAAGTTGTTCCATTCTCTCTTTCCATCATGTCCACTCTGTCCTTTAAATTTGACTCAAAAATCAACTGTGACTTTCACAGATAAGCACAGATAGGCAGAAGAAAGTACAAAAACCTTTATTTCATCTGATACTCTTCTAAGATATTTATGGCAGACAATGCTAGTTACCTACCCATAATCTATTTCCCCCTTCATCCTTAATAGCAGAATTCCAATTTTGTTCAGAGTGATGGTGTGCTTCTCTACAAATACTTCTCCAGGCTTCCTTGCTCCTCAGGATGACCATATGACACAATTCTGGACAATGAGACATAAGTTTTTCCTCCCAAGGAATCCTTTCTCTTCCTACCTGGAATGTTGATGCAATACCTGGAGGTAGAATGGGTTCTTTCTACCTTGATATGATAATGTTTAGTACAAAGTCTACACACTAAGATGATGGAGTGGGAAGATGGGTGAAGCCCCCGTCCCTGATGCTATCATTTAGCTGCCATAAATAGCCCTGTTCTAACTACTCCTCAGTCTTCTCATTGCGTGAACCAAATAAACTTCTGTCTCTCTACGGCATTAGTGGTGTTTTCATGTTATTATGAACAAAAACATTCCTAACCAACATAACTCTCAGAATTTTTTAAGCATAAGAATGCATTACTGGAGAGCTCTGCCATATTTTCCAGAAGAGTAGCAACATTCCCTGAGTGCAGGGGCAGTGTCTGGAAAGGAGGATGATCCATTGATGGCCCTTGTTATTGATGACTAGCCTTATGAGTCATTGCTGTTGAAATTGAAATAGCCTAGTGTTAAGGGGTGCCTAAGAGTTGCCTCTGGAGAACCTCCTTGTTGCTCAAATGTGGCCTCTCTCTAAGCCAAACTCAGAATATGAATGCATTACCTTCCTCCCAGCATGGGACATGATTCCCGGGGATAAGCCTCCCTGGCAATGAGGGATTACTAACAAATGCCAACGGGCAGTACGACTGGAAAAAGACTTCGAATAAAAGGGGGAAATGATAAAGACAAATGAGTTCATAGGGCTAAGAGACTTCAAAGTGAGTTGGGAGGTCAACCCAGAGGTAACACTTATGCAGACCCCAGTAGGACCTCCTAGGTTTCCAGTATGGATATCACCCCAAACAGGGCCTCCCGAGGGCTTTGGAGATATCCAGGTCCTATATCAGGGCAGGCCCCAGAGTGTGGTGCCTTACTATTGGGCCCTAATTTGGAATCCTTGCTCCTGAGAGTGACAGAGTCTGAC
>PVKH010002260.1:0-27695 GCA_004027955.1 Chaetophractus vellerosus
TCCTAATTCATCATTTTAGCAATTTTTTTTTCAAATGTGTTCATCCCTCTCTTATTTCTTGCCTCTTCATTGCATGTTATCCTGTTTTTATACTTTTTTCATCCATGATCATTTTTGGGGTAGAACCAATTTTGAGAATTATAAATTATTTTTAACTTTTATGACAAGAAGCAAAGACAATATGGCCCAGGGCACTGGAAGTTGGTGGGCAAAGTTAGGATGGATTTGAGAGACATTGCAGGTTAGGAAGTTAGCAATTATGTGGCTTACTCTATGGATGAAGGAAAGCAATGGGTAAAAGGTGAAGCAGCAAGTTTGGGCAACAGGACTAGAAGAGGGTGAGTTCTGTTTTGTGAAGGTTGCGTATGAGGTGCCTTGTAGGACAACCATTTGAAGGTAGATCTCTGGCAACTGGAGATACAGCATGGAAATCAGAACAGAGGTGAGTCTGGACACAAAGTTTTGAAACACCTGCATGGGGATGATAATTGTGTAAGTAAATGAGGCAATATTAGGCCATTTCTAATATCAAGTAAATAGAGAGTATATCATTTCACTGGAAAATGGTGGAAAGCTATTTTATTCTCATATTTAAGATTGGATATAGTTAAAAGGGAGAATTTCTTTCTTCCCCGAGGGTTTCTAAGCCCTTTTGAATGAAGTTGCTTACCAGATGAAATTCTGAGAATTTTTAAACCTCCTTGTGAAGGACACACATTTGGCAGATACATATTGTAAAGAAGAGATACACTTAGCTTGCCTCATGCTGCTTTTGAATGGCAAGATTTTAGGACTGCATTGCAATAGACAAAGCTTCTGATAGATAACAGAATGCAGAATCTTCTGGAAGATGTTTTCAGATTTAGCAATTATAAGAAATTAATCATTATCTAGTAATTAAGAGAATTAAATGCTTTTCCTTTGCTGAGCCTGATCCACCTAATGTTTGTTTTATTTGATAATGTGTGATGACTAGTAAGTTAGTAAAAGTTTTCTTCTGGGTTTTTTTTTTTTTTCAATTGTGAATGTAGGAATTATTCTGTCATAGTGCTTTGGAAGTTTTAATTCAGCTATTATTTAGTACCAGAGAAACCAGCTGAAAGTCACAGTGTTTACTTGAGATTCTCTGTGATGATTTAACCAAAAAGGAATCTTGGAAATAGATAGTGTGCTTGATAATTTAATATTTAAAGTGCAAAGGGATAATAAAAATATTCAATTTGTATTGTATTCCATTTGGCTTTCATTTTTTTGATGAGAAGCTACCCAATTTCATTTTTTTGATGAGAAGCTACCCAATTTCAGCTGGTGGGTATGTATCCAACGAATTATTGAGTTTCTTATGAAGTATATGCCAAATAGAAAGCTTTAAAGACTGAAGTTCTTACATGAAAGCAGACCATTTTATTACCTTTTATTGGCTTTATTGTTAATTCTGAATTGAAAGGCAGTGCCCATAGATCCATTTCAATCACTAGTGCTTCTGATAAAGGGACTAGCATATTTTTAGACTATCATAGGTACATGCAATTTTCTCTTCCTAGTTGGTTAAAACGTTAAAATTGGATTTGATTGAATGAAATGTGGCTCGCCCTTAAGAAGCTGGTTTGTGACTGCGCCACAGAGGATGACATGCAAGACTAATAGATATTTAGTGAGTTAAAACATTTATATATCACCCATTTTGTGTGGGCATCATACTGTTAGGGCTTTTGCTACCTTTGATTAAAGCCAAATAATGACTTGAAATTACCTGTGAATATAAAATAGTTGCTGCTCTGAAACATATTTTTATTCACTTCAGTAACACATGGTTGAAAACCTAACATGAAGACTGTTAAAAATTATTTACCTCAAATGGGGAAAGAAGGAGAGAAAGGAAGGATTGGTAATAATTTCCTGTGCTCAAATTAGGAAAGGTCTTAATCAATATAGATCTAAAGAGGAGAAAATTGGTTCTTCTGGCTAGTTCCCAGATGAATTTTACAAACATTTTATTATAAACATTAATGGAGATGTTTCCCAGAAGGAGAATATATTGATAATCATAAAGGTTTGTATTTTTGAAGCAGTTCTTTTTTCTTCCACTTTTTTTTTAAGTTGCTTTTATGTGATAATCATTATTTGAGCAATTTTGGTGAGTGTGTAAGTACACATGTATTGAGAACAAGAAGGAGGTTAATGAGTTTAATGAGATCTTGTATTAAAGCTTGTGAAAGCTTAGCATAAGATTTCATGCTAATTAGTATGGATGAGAATGTTTCTCTTATTGTGAATTAGGAATGAAGTCTTCTTCTCAATGATCATATTAAAAATATATGTAGGGCATTATAGGACTCTGGATGCTTGGGCTGAGTCTTAGTTATTGCAGATTTAATTTCCAAAATCCTTAACTACCCTGGGAAGAAAGTGATTCAAGAAATAAGCTTTGTGCTTCCTTCTCAGATTTAAAGGTCAATGCATAAAAGGTGTAATAAAAATCATCTCTTAAAAAGATTAGAGATAACAAAGAATCATTATGGCAGTTAGAAGACTAGCTGAATTCAGATTTTGACAAGTCATTAGTAAAAAAGGAGATGTGAGAAGTTTTCATTGGTACTGTTACTTACCTGGATATTTTTACAGAGAATTGAGGAAAGGTATAGAGACTTATACTACCAAGGTATACCAAAGGATACTTTTCTATAAAGTTCTCAATTATTTGAACTTAGTTATTTCAAAGTATTGATGAATTCTTCCCATTACCTTCAAGATAAATATTCATTTAAATTTTAGTAGCATCAATGTTGGTTAGAATCAAGTCTATTTTATTGACTTGGCCTTCATTCATTCTTCATTTATTCAATTTTTCTTTTCTTTTTTAATTGTCAATTTTCACAGAAACGAATGAGGAAATACCTGTTAACTGATTATCTATGCTGGCTTCCAAAGATGTCTGTTATTTATTTTAATAAGTGGAAAATCCTCGACTATACTGATATAAAAGAAAAATTTCCTAACTCGACACTTTTTGCAGTATTACTTATTTTTGTTTATTTTCTCTAATTTTTAATAATTTAGATAGTTTACTGTTCTTTAGGGGCTTATGAGTTTCCTTTTTAAAGCTTGAACTGTAAGTTTTGTGTATCTATTTAAATGATATAAGCAACTCTTAGCCATGATAGCAGTACCAGAGAATCATTTAGAGGAACCAAGGAGAAAGGTTGAGATGCCATTTGTAAAGGCTGCTCGGTTTGGAGAATCTTTCCTAGTATTCGTTTGCTCTCTTGGGTGCCCTTACCAAAGAGAATCAATGAGTGGGAGGGACTTTGCTCTGCCTTTTCAGTTTGGAGGCTGTTCGGTTTGCTGCTGCCAGTTCTCTGCATGGGCACTCTTCAGGGAGAGGAAAAGCAGGCCTCTGCTATGAGGGAATTCACTGCACAGTAGGATGCCATAGGGACATTGGTGGTCTAGCTGCTACAGCACATTATTTGGAACTGACCTCAAGACTTTAATTTGCTCAATTTATTTTTAGAAGTAATGACTGTATAGCACTTTTAGGCCTGAATGGTATTTGTAGAATGAAAGGTAGCATTATTTTTCTGAGAAATAGGTTTCAAGATTTTAAATGGATTTTTTGGTAAAGATTTCTGAAGCTATTCCAGTAAATGAGAGTTTCTGGGCAGAAGGGGGAGATGAGAAGCAGTGTACTTCCTCTTTTCTGCTGATCTTTGTTGTCTTAAACTATGAGTGGAAGGGTGTTATGGTGTGTGTGTGGTGGGGGGGCATACATAATTTTCTTTGTCCCTTCCTCAGAGAGATTTTCTTTGTATATAAAGAAGAAAGAAGCATTCATTTTTTTCAGACATCTATCTTCCAAGTTACTAAATTCTAAATAGTAATTATATATACAATACCCACCAGGTTGTCTATAGGAAGTTATTATATTTATAACTTATAACCTGACATATGTATTAGTTTGCCTACAGGATTTGGAGATACACACACATTAAATATAAATACCCACATATGCACATGTGCATATACCTACACACACATATATGCATATATGTGTCTGACTTTGTATGAATAGTAACTTCTTTTGTAAGCATATTTCAGATTTTGTGTCAATCTGTATGATACAAGGCTATTCTATATGGATAGCTATACAGAGAAATGTCATCACAGATTCTAAAGTGTTTGTCCATTTAATTTTAACAGGTATACTTTTCATTAGCTTCTGAACTAAAATCCTTGCCTATAATCTTCTCTCTACAAGAGTATCAAGCTTATTTTTATAAAATAATAATAGCCAACACTTTTGTGTTGCTTTTTATATGCCAACCACTATTCTGAGTGTTTTTATATATAAAATACCCAACAACTGATAGCTGTTACAGAAGAAGAAACTGAAGCAAAGAGAGGTCAAGGAGCTTACTGCAGATCTCAACCCTTGTAAGTGACAGAGTTTATATTTGAAGCCTACCGCCCAACTCTAGAATCTCTACTTTTAACCATTTTAGTCTACTGCCTAACAAACACAAAATGTTTGCTGCACCCCTCTGGTTAAAATCCCCATTTCCTGCAGCAGCCAGGTCCTAACTTCTTAGCATAGGGTTGATTTGTCAGTTCTTTATGGCTATCCCCAGCTCACCCTTGAGGCCATTGTCCACAGGCAAGCTTAATGATTATTTGTTCTTTCCTAAACATTCCAAAATTTTTTTTGCTGACTCAATGATGTTAATCATGTTATACCTTCTGTCTAGAATTTCCTTGATCATTGTTTATTTGAAAAACCCCTATTTATTCTTCAAAGCCCAGATCAAACTTCACCTCCTTTATTCACTGTGGTAAAATTGCTTTTTCCCTCAACTGTGTTCTCACAATGTAATATGTAACTGTTTTGGTGCTTTTCCCATTGTATAGGATTATTTATTTATCTATGTTATTCAAAATCTCTTGGCCTGCAAGTCTTCTTAAATCAAGGATTTGTTTTCCTCATCTTTGTACCCCCAGCACACATAGCACAGTGCCTGATTCATAGTTGGCACGCAGAAAATACTGGCACTATTTAGTTGAATTCAACAGTGCATCAGTTTGCATCCTAGAAGTACAAGAAGGTAGAGGCAGTCTGAATCTGGTTGCAAACTTCTATTGACAAGAAAAGGTGGCATAGGCCCTTCACTAGGGGTACCATGTTCCCACTGCTGATGTCATGCGCCTATCTAGTAACCAGGCTCAACCCTCGCCTGTGCTTCGTGTCCTCTGTGCTGCTCTGCAGGCCCTGCTGGTTTTCAGTCAGAGTTTCCTGTGCAGGTGGTGGGGAGGATTTCGAAATGCCAGAAACGGAACCATTACACCCACTTAAAATAGTTTCTCTCATATATGTATGATAAGTGGTAGGCGGGAAAAATTAATGTGTGTAGCCCATTCCCTGGAACTGAGGCTGCCAATTAAATGTCATAAGTGATGTAAAATAACAAATGGTAGTTGTGTTTAAATTCTCTTGCTCCTCAGACTTCTATTCATTTTAATCTAAAAAGACAATTTCCATATGTTAGATGAACATTGACTGCTTTACCCAGTACTCTCTTAATTCTGTATTATTGATTATAGTTCATCTGGCTCAAGTGTATTTAGGGTAACTGGCAGATGATTGAACATAGTGGAACTAAGAGCCCCTTATTTCTCTGAGCAAACTAGTGAATTCAGTCACGTTTACTACAGTCATAGAGCTCGTTGTTGTACTTTAGCTCGTTGTTGACCCGGCAAACCTGCAAAACTCTGATGACTCATTTTGACTTCATTTGAAGAATGTTTGGATTAAAATATTTATTTAGAATAATAATAATAGCAGAGAAACATGTTTCTTTTGTTTATAGTACTAAATTAATGTTATAATCGTTAATTTGAAGCAAGATAAAGACAAAATTAAAGATTTTTTGCATGATTTCAGCAAAATAGTGAGGGAGAGAGATGGAGATATTTGAGGATTCTGGGCACTTGAGTTGGAGTAGAAGTTGAAAAAGGAGGGAAAGAA
Source organism: Chaetophractus vellerosus (assembly GCA_004027955.1). Classification (NCBI taxonomy): domain Eukaryota; kingdom Metazoa; phylum Chordata; class Mammalia; order Cingulata; family Chlamyphoridae; genus Chaetophractus; species Chaetophractus vellerosus. Next base: position 6,020 of record PVKH010002260.1, read on the forward strand.
AACAAGCTTGGTGTACTCATAATTGCTCTGTAATTTTGTATTTTTTTAGACCAGAAGGTCAGGTCTGAATGGCACTGAAATGATTAGGGATTTGATTTTAAAAAAACTTATTAATTTTGAAAACGAGAAAAAATGATGAATTATAATATGCAAATTAAATTAATTAATGAGACTACTATTTTTAATTCCATTTACAAAAACCTGAACGTATATTTTTCTTATATAACTTACCCTATTTCTTAAAATAGTAAACTTAATACATTAGAACAATACATTATTCTTCCTCCTACAAAACAGCTAAAAAAATTGGCTTACTCTGTAATGGAAGGTTTTATATATATATAATCTAATTTAATTCTTGTAATTACCCTGGGAAGAGTTATTTATTATCTTCCATCATTTAAGCAAAAAGAAGGGGGCTCAGCAATTGTCCCAGTTAGTAAAGGGCTGAGTGGGAGTCAAATGCAGATTTTGTGATCCTGCATCCCACACTTTTTCCAGCATATCACTGGATGGAGAATTTCAGTTTTGACTATTGATAACCCTTGATATAGAGAAAAACACATACTGAAATAACAAAATTAGTCAAATAACAAATTGGACCTAGTTCTTTAAAAAATAAGTAAGGAAAGTGTTGCTTTTTAAATAGGATGTGTGATTTGGCATATTTTCTCTAGAAATTATCTACATGGAAGGTTTATTCCTATTTCAATTCATTTAACATCAATAGATCATCTATTGATTTTAATCATCTACTGATTTGGTGGACTAACCAGGCATCTATCCATGACCTCCCCTCCCCCACTTATTTCTATTACTGAATTCAGGATAAAACCTGAAGTTGGATTTTGATTCTTAGAACATCTTGAAGTTTTCTGTGGTTAGTGAATAATCCCTTGGGATTAGCCATGGCATTTATTACCTTAACTTTTCACTGAAAATGAAGAGTATACAGTATATCTCATTTTCATTTTTAGTGCAAAAGTTTCATCCATGATAGAAAGACGGAAGGAAAGGAAAAGAAACACAACTTAGCTTAAATATAGCTGGCAAGAAAATGGAATATTTGCTTCAGTAAACATAGTAAACAGGAAGCTGAAAGATACCTGGGTTTCTTTCCTTACTTTCCTGAATGATTGTAAGAAAATTACAGAAATTCCTTCCTGCTTCATTCTCTCTGACTCTCAAAGTAGAGTAACGCTGTTTGTGATTTACTATCCCACAGGGAGATGGTGAAGATTAATTAGACCATGCAGGCAGGTGCCCAAGCACTGCCCCAGAGAAAGGGACATAAATCAGACCCATCATTAGGAGGTCTCTGCACTGGATGGTGTCATCACTCCATGTCCTAATGGAAGTCATCCTTATTCAGGCCAAGGACAGGTTTTCTCATGATACAAAGAACATTTGTTCTTCTTCTAGCTCCATGTGCCTGGGCAGATTTCTACATATGTGCATCTCAGTGTCCTCATCTGTAATAGCAGCAGTATAAACCCAGATGATTTCTAAAGGGAGCCTATAGTTATTTTAATTTATTAATTTATGTCCCTTTGCTTCTCTTGTTATTTGTTTCAAAATCATTGGAATATTTAAGCTCATGTCCATTAAAGAACAGTGGTAGACATGAAGATATGCTACTCATATATGTCTCCCTTTGGGGATGGCCTTGCTGGTCAGAGGCAGGAAGTGTGGTCAGCAGACCTTCAGTGTCAGGGTCAGCCTCAACTGCAGAGAGCTGGTATGTCCAAGGTCACCCGCCTCCAGTGTCATAGCAAATGTTTGAGGCTTGAGTTGAGGCCCATTTTGGCCCAACACTGGACAACTCATGGGCAGTATTTGCTCCAGAGTTCTCCACTGGACTGAGGCATTGGTGGACCTGTATCAGTGTGTTTTGTCCCTCTATCTAATCTTACTTCCTTTCCCTTCCTTTTATAAAGGTATTGAACTCTATAAATATCTTGTAGCCCACACTCCCTCTCAGCATCTGCTTCCACTGAACCCAACCATTAAACATAATGAGGAAAAAGGACTAGTAAAAGGGAAATCCTCAAGTCATAAATGAATAGACTTCCTTATAATGGGTTTATTTCATATTTCATATTTTATTAATTTGGAAATCACATTTTCATATGAAAACAAAAATCATGACCAAGAAGGAAAAGTTCAGTCACAATTAGGTTTGTGATAGAGTCACATAGGATTTTCTCATATGACATGAAGCTGTTGACAGTTAAGGGGTTAATTCTACTAGTAACATTTGTAGTTCAGTTTTGTTTTAGTCCCCATTCTTGATCCCTCAGTAAGTCCTTCTTGAACCTTTTGTTTAACTGAATTTCATCTGTGTCATGCATCAGATATTACCAGCTCTTTCCAGGTATGCATTTGAGAGATACACTTTAAAGAGTTCTTTAGCTGGTCTTAAAACAAATCTTTTTTAATATAATGGAGAGACCTGCCTTCTCTTTCCTTCTTTCCTTTTCTTTTCTTCATAAATGGCTCAGATTTGGTTATTTTTGTCTTAAAAACAAGTAGGTCTGGCAGCTGCTATGAAATTAATCTCATTATAAAGAAAGCTGTATGCTGTATGTTTCTATGAAATTAGATTTTATATTGTAATGGAGGCCTGGTGTTTCTTTGCCTGTTTTAATTTCCAGTTTGTATTTAGAGGTTTGCCTTAAAACCTTGAAAGTGTGAGTTGTTGAAACTTAATTATGTAGCTCAGTTTTTAAAATTGATTTCTTCCTATCCATGGGAGACATGGATAAGGCCATGACATAGTATTTCACATTTTCCATTTTCTTTTTATTATTGTTGTTGATTTTTAAACTCAGAGTAGAAAATTGTAGACTGGGAAATAAATGACTAGTTTGTATGATAGCCATCTAGAGAAGAGTTAGCCAAAAAACAAAGAGCTTGGGGAAACACAACAGTTAAAAAACAACATGTTTTAGTAGAGAAGAGAATAAGAGACTAAATTCTGAGATGTGTGTGTTTGTAAACCTAAACTGCTTTTGAATTTAGCCTCTTTATTTATGTTGTAGTCATAAAGTAAATTATACTCATTACACCAAGCCTTTAAAGGTTTAATTAGCTCTTTAGCATTAACAACCTACCTTACTTTGTAATTTGTTTTTTTTTTCATCTATCCATTCATCCATCTTAACAAATTTTCAACTCAAAAATCTAATGTCAGCTCTAATCTACTACCTAATGATATTGCTAACCCCTCACCCCCACCAAGCAGTATTGCATATATGGAGCATGTTCCAGGGAGAAGATAAAACTAAGGTATGGTACAAACTTTATTATTCGTTTTATATGAAGTATAAAAATTAGCAAAACTAAATCTATGCTCTTAGAAGTCATTATAGTAGTTACACTGGGGTGGAAGTTAGGGGCTGGGAGTATAGGGAGCTGTTGGGGTGCTGGTAATCTATTTTTTCATATGGGTGCTGATTACAATTACACGGATGTGTTCACTTTGTGAAAGATCATTGTACAATATACTTATAGCATATGCAATTTTACATTTGTATTTTAAACTAAATAAATAATTTAAAAAAACACCAGGCCAGGGAAATACACTTGAATAGATATATTTCTCCTCCCCCTAGGCCTTTTAGAATCATAGAACCAAGTATATAATCACAGAAATGGAAAAGATCTTAGTCTAGTCCACTGATTTCATGAGGAGAACTAGATGCCTGAAGGACTTTGGAATCTTACAAGTATCCTGTGATACTGTGGACCTCCTTTTACAACTGAGAAAACTGATGCTCAGTGAGTTTAAGTTACCCTAGGAAGCACCAGAGCCTGCTGAAGTGTACCTTGATTCACCTGCCTCTTCTCTCCAAGTTCTTTCCACTGTGTGACTCAACCTGTGTCATAAAAGCAGCTCTTTCACAGGAATCTTCTTTCCAAATAGGGGATTAGGGCTAACATAATTTAGGAATATTTTTAATGACAACTCAAATAAAAAGGGTTTCTTTCATTTAACCCTCAGTTAACCTGATTTTCAGCTAACCAGATATATCAAGGCATAAAATATTCTAGTTATTGGAAATTTTGCTGTAATTTTTAAAATCTTGCTTTTATAATAGCTTTTCTATGAGTAGCTATTATTGCATAGTTTTTTTACAGAACAGTTTTGACTGATCTTTGTTACTTGAATCAGGATACTAGTAGGTATTTTTCTATGCATATTTATGCAGATTTCCCACAGAATATATACTATTATATATACTATTTAGATTTGTATGTACTCTGCCACTCTGAAAAGCCACTTTCTTCCTTATATATGTGGGGCTATTTTTATTTGACTGATTTCTTTCCTCCTTAATTTCGGAACTATAGTTCATATTTTAAAGAAATTTGATTTTAGTTTTTTGATAATCTAATGATTATCAAAAGCTAAATTCTATATCTATATCTAATGATTCCATCTTTGCCAATTCAACCCTCTTTGAATTTTCTATAATCTAGGCCCATTCCTTATCCAGTGGCCAACACTGACCCTAATGCCTTCTACTCAGGTGGTTTTGTCTTGTCTGACTCTTATAGTACCTCTTCATTGACCAGATTATCCTCATGTCCCTGTGGCTCCCTGGAGAAGGAAGTAAGCCAAGTTGTATCAGACCCAGTCTCTATTCCTGTTCTTTATTTCCATTTGCCTGTTTTACCACATTCTTCCTGTTTATTCATAAATTCATTTAATACATATTTATCAAATATCTCTTCTATGCCAGACAATTGCTTTACGTGCTACATATAAAATGGTGAACAACAACCAAAAAATCACATAGATCTTGCTATTCTGGAGCTTAGTTTATTGCAGAGATAGACCATTTAAAAAAAAAATAGAATCTTATAGCCAAGTAGGAAATCTCAAATGTGGAAAGTACTTTGAAGAAATGGAACTTGTGCTATCTGTGAGAGCCAATAATAGGGGATCTGACCGTGTTAGGGAGGAGGAGATACTTGTTTTAGGGTATGAAGACATAAATCAGACAAAGAGAGGAGGGGTGAGTATTTTAGCAGCAGGGATAGCATATGCAAAGTTTCTGAAGTAGAAGAATCAAGGCACATTTGAGGAACTCATAGTAGGCCAGGTGGCTGGAGCAGAGAGTGCACATGGAGAGGATAAAGGGAAAGTTTTTGGGGGACAGATCATCAGGGGCTGTTTGGGTCATGTGCATGAGAACTTAATTTAAGAGCAACGGAAAGTCATTGGAAGATTTTTCCAGGAGAGAGAAAAGTGGAGCAAGGGAGGCAGGAAATATGAATTAGATTTGCATTTAGATAAGATTTCAATGATTACAACTAGAAAATGTATGGGAGGGGAATCAAGGTGGACAGAAGTAGATCAGTTGGGAGGCTTTTGAAGATGTTTTGAAGACATTATTGCCCTTTAGATGCTTAGATTAGCGTGGTGGTGGTGGTGGAGTTGGAGAGAAGTTGGTGGATTTGGCAGGACTTGGTGATATATTGGATATGGGGGTTTGAGGAAGAAAGTGCTTTTTAAGATGACTTCTAAGTTTCCATCTTGTACAACTGCATGTGTGGTAGTGTCTTTCACTGAGATAGGGAACACTGGACAGCCCAGGTTTGGGGGAAAGATTGAGTTTGCAAATTTGTGGTACCTTTGAGACATCCAAAATGAAATGTTATCTAGGCAATTGGATATAAGTATATGTGGAGTTCAGAGGAAAGAGCTAGGCATGCATTATATAAGTTAAGGTCATGCATGAATGAGATTATGTAGGGGAAAGTATAGATTGAAAAGAGGGAAGATCCTTGAGGAACTCCAATATTTAGTGGCAAAGGAGAATAAAATAATTCTTCAAAATAAAGAGGGCAGTAGCAGCTGAGTGGTAAGAAGAAATCTAGTAGAGTTAAGTATCAGAGAAGTCAAGAGGGGAGAGTTTGCAAGAACAGAGTGGTCAAAGTATAATGTGCTATTAGGAGCCAGGAAAAATGGGTCTGAAAGTCAGATTGCAGGCAATTGAGAAGTGGCTAGGAGGTAAAGAAATAGAGACTGCAAGAAGACTGATTTTTTACAAACTTGGCTGTGAAGGGGATGGGATGATCATTCATTTTCTGTTTTGTTTGTTTGCTTGTTTGTTCAACAGATAGTATAAACAAGTTTAAAAAGCCCATGTAAAGAATCCAGCTGAGTAGAAGTATGTGAGAAAGTTCAGTAAATAGTAAAAGTTTTTTGAGATGTTGGGCATAGAGGTAATCTAATGTGAGGGATATGCCTTTAGATGAGAGATGTGGAGAGACACCTCTTATATTCTAATGGGAAAGATGGAGGATAGGCTGTAGATAAGTTTGTATATCTAGTATTGGGAAGATAAGGGTAGGCAGCTTCTATTTTATATGTAAACCCAAGGCAAGATACCTGCTTGAAGTGTAGGGAAGTGGAGGAGGAAGTTTGATGAGAGTCTAAAAGGATTGAAATAGTAATTATGAACATGAGAATGAGTTGACCAGATGTATATAAAGTGGGCGTTCAACACCAATTTTGAAACCAGTGGCTATGAATTTATGCAGAAACAATCCGTGGTTCTCAATAAGCTCTTAGCTTTGTGGCTGCAGACAAGGAAAGGAAATTGTTATGTTTGTCTAGGGCTAGGTTTTTCCACTGGGTGCCCCAAAGAAGAGAGGTTCAAGAGGTCCAGGGAATTTAGCATATTGATGAGTATTTTGAAATGATTTAGCATGAGGTCTCAGCTGGATGTGGAGGAAAGTAAATAATGAAGAAGACTTAAGAATTGGATAAAGTAGAGGAATCAGTGAGCTGGTGGTTCTTTTGCTTTGAGGAAAGGTCATTCTAGGAGACTTTTTAAACAATTTAAAAGATGTGCAGCTGATAGTCAGAGACTGGAATTTTAAAATTCCTGTATCTGGTGGAGGATGACAGAGTTTTAAGAAATGACTGTGGGAGTGGCACCTGAAATGGAGTGGAAGTAAAGATCATTGGAGATGAAGAGGTCAAGGAGTTCAGAAGCCGTGTGTTTGACCCGTGTATTTTTTTGAAGTAGCCCAGCATGTTGGCAGACTTTGGGTGTAGTAGAAGACCGAGTGCCAAGTCTTTACTAAATCAAGCAGACTGAATGGGGCTGGAGGAAATGGAGAGATGATTGGGGAGGAAGAATTGCTTAGTGTGCCAAAATACATTCCATGAGAGATGGTATGGTAGTGTTAAAGTGCCCAGATTTTGACTGATAGTTTTTCAATTTGTCATTATATTTTAGCTGTTATATGGACATATCAAAATCTGAGCTAAAGGAGCCTCCCCATTTGGGATGTGAATTCCAACGTGACACAAGTTCATATCTTAATCATATCTGCAGAGACTGGTCTATAGATCTTCTCCTGGCTTACCCAAAGGCAAGTGGTAGCCATTGATGAATAAAGCATAGTTATAGATTATGAATGAACTAAGCAGCTCAGCTATTTTAGATGGAAGATTTCATTGTTTTTACTTTCACAGAAGTCTGTAAATTTCATTAACTTGACATGGCATTTTATCTCTATGATCGCAATTGCCTTTGTATGTGCATTATTTAATATTATTCTCGTTTTTAAAAAAAAACTAATCATTTACATCAGAATAATTAATTTCCTCCATATGCCATGTGAACTTCAACATGCAAATATTTTGAGCCAATAGTCACATCCTTTTGGTGGAAATTGCAGAGAGAGGCATGCTGTGATATCTTGGGATACATTTTATTTAAAAAGGATTTTACCCCCATTTAGGTTTGAAAGCTTTTATCCATTCTTTCATTTAGCCTGCCATCAGCAGTCTCTCTGTACCAAGTAATTGCCTAAGGCATTTAAGCAGCTTACAGAGGTCTATAAGCTATGGTTTTAAATTCAAAAGGAGCATATTATATATATATATATATGCAAAAGAAAAGACTGGCAGGACATGTATCAAAATGTAAAAGTGGTATATCTGGGTAGTGGGAGTTCTTTTTTGGGGGTGTGTGTGGTTAAATATATATAACATAAAATTTACCATTTCAACCATCTTGAAGTGTACAATTCAGGGGCATTAATTACATTCTCAATATTGTGCAACCATCACCACTATCTATTTCCAAAATTTTTCATCACCCCAAATAGAAACTCTGTACCCATTAATTAAGCAATAATTTCCTATTCTCCCTCTTCCCAGCTCCTGATAACCTCTAATCTACCTTCTGTCTCTATGAATTTGCTTATTCTAGATATTTCATATAGGTGGAATACATATTATTTGTTCTTTTCTGTCTGGATTTTTCTTAGCATGATGTTTTCAAGGCTCATCCATGTTATAGAAAGTATCAGAACTTCATTCCTTTTTATAGCTAAATAATATTCCAGCTATATTCCATTGTATGTACATACTACATTTTGTTTATCCATTCATCTATTGATGGACACTTGTTTTTTTCTACCTTTTGGATATTGTGAATAATGCTGTTATGAACATTGGTGTACCAATATCTGTACACCACTGAAGTAGTAGAGTTTTAAGTGATATTTCTTTTACCTGAAATATTTAATATTTTTTCCAGTTGTCAATCATAATTTTTGTAACAATTAAAAAAATAATATTAAGGCAAAAGAAGAAGATGTAAAACAAGGGTGAAGACAAGTCAGGAACTATGTTATGTGAAAAGGAAGAGAGATTTGTTGTTTAGGAGTTGACAAGGATGGAATATGCAGGGGTGGACTACAGGAGTATATCTGATTCTACTTCAAGAAGCTAGTACAGGATGCCCTCTTCAAAGACCTGGTCACATTTCCGTATTTCTAGGTCACTTGGCAGAATTCCTAGAGTCTCAGGTTTTAAGGGCAAATGGTAGCGGTTTCTCCCTAGTGCCTCTGGCATTTTGTTTCCTCAGGAGAGGTACCCATAGTGATTTCTTTTAACTATGATACAAAAAACCCCTAAAAGCTCCTAGGACTTTCCCTGCCAGCTGTTAGGGGGCCTTGTTTTGATTCTGATAATACTTGTGGATTAACAGGAATTAGAAATTGTTCTCAGTGTCACTCTGCAGACATACTTTAGCAGGTGGGCAGTGGGCCTGTTAATTTCATATGGGAGTGGGGGTTAATTTCACATGTCAGCCCAGGACAGGTTTTTGCTTACCAACCAACTTTTAAAGTTTGCTTCTTTGAGCGTTCATCTTCCTGTTTCAGAGCTTATGAAGAACTAAAGTCAATTTAAATGGCATTTCATATGCCTCCTTTTAAACTATGGGCATCAGACCAGTAGGGTTGCAGAAAGCTCTTCCTTTTAGAGCTGGCCAAGTTGTAATGCCACGCCAATGCCAAATACATTTTCTAAGAGATGCAGCACTTAACTTGAGACAGAGCATTCTAGGTGAAAGATAAACATTCGTTCCCAAGGAATGTTGGAAGCTAACACCTAGAATAACAATGAATTAATTCCAGGGAATTTTAACCCATACTTAAGATGCACTGTAGTCTCAAGATCAGAAGGTATAAGATGATACTCCAAAAGTATAAGTTATCCAAAATATTTTTGGTGATTAAAATGTACATGAAGAGGATTTCAAAGAGCACAAGCATAGTTAATAAGTGTTTAATTTAATCTTAGATTGTTCTTCACATACCCTGCTTCCAAATGAGAATTCTGAAAACTGAAAGCAGAGGGATGTGATATGAAGGTATAAATATAGACTTGTTAAAAAATATTTAAATCTATGGATATTATATTAAAATAATATAACTCCATTACTAAATAATCATCTGACCTCAGTGTGGTCCAAATGGAAACCACTTTTTTTTTTCTTGACCTCCCTAAAACCATTGTACATGTTCTTCCTTGCCTTTGATGAAGTCTTAGATCTCATAGCTTTGCAGTTTCCTTTAGTAACACAAACAATCTCATGTCAGAAATTAAAAAGTTCCGAGCTGTTGTAATATCACTTAAGACTTCTCTGCTCCCTCTGGTTCGGTTTATTTTGGGCTTCAAAAGACTATTTGGACAAAGGGAAGCTTGTGGTACGGACACCTTTTGTCACCCCACTTCCTCTCCCGTTGGCCGACTACTGTTTGTGGCCCTTCAGGATGGAGCTTTAAGGAGATGGAAGAGTCTTATTTCTGAAGATTATATCTTATCTGCATTGCTACTCTCTGATAGATGCATGCTTGCTAACTCTCATGGCGCATTTCTGTGGGTTTCTGGGTGATTTCTTCTGGGAAACTATGGCCACAGTTCCCCTGATACTGGCCATGCCTTCCCGGCTGGATGTTTTTAATGCTTTTGCAGCTCCTGAGCTTCTGGCATTCCACCCATCTTTGGGCATCACATTGCCTACCCAGCTAGTCCTTTTAGCCAATGTCCCTTGTAAAATGACCTCCAACCACTCCCTCCAGTGGCCCACATTTGGTGCATGGGAAATGTGTATCTTTGTCTTGCCATTGATGGAAGTATAGCCAGATGACAACAGAGCCCTCTTTGCCTTGTACTTGCGGGGCAGCTAGCTAAGCACAATTTCATGCATTAAGAGTCAGGTTTGAAGTGGGTAGCAGTAACTCTGACTATGCTCTCCAGAGCAGTCCTCTCTGGTGGTCTTGTTACTTTCTCTGGTATAGCTAGAAGTGGGCAATGGGCTCCTGATGGCACAGTGGCTAGGAATGATCCCTTTGCAAGTCCTGAATATTTGGTTTTAGCACCCTGCACTTGCCACAACTATTCTTTTGTTTTCAGACTTTAGTTTTTCAGCTAAAACGGAGACAGTTCATTTTAATATCTTGTCTCAATAGTAGTTTTTTTCCTAATAAGTGGCTGCACTAAAACCTCATTATTTTTTGTAGGAAATAAACACATTCACAAAATGTGGTAGACTAGGAATACATGATTAAACTATGTTGAGGCAATTCTTTAGTGCCTTACATTTTTCAGTTTGGGATACAGTTCAATAAATTATGACTTTACTTCCCTTCTACATTTTGAAAGTTATTATTATTATTATTATTATTATTGCCACTAATTTCTAATCTAATTATTAGTTCATGAGTACCTAGGTCAAAATATATTATTCTGTCTTCTGAAGCATCTATCAGTCCCCTTGTGTTTGCTTAAAAACTATGTTTAATTGATAGTAGCATGTCTGACATAAGATTCTTTTATTTCCTTAAAAATAAAGATATATTAAATCAAATGTGTAACATCCCCATAAGGGAGGAATAAGTATAGTTTTTCACATTTATAAGATTTGCCCCTTTTGTCATTATTCCTGGCAAAGCCTGTTTTGGAAGCTTTTTTTTCCCTCTGATTTTTAACTTAGAGATCTTTCCACTATGGTTGGTTACTCATGACAAATGTGGTATAAGATATGTATGGGATTTTAATGACTGGTCTTAGAAATGTGAATGAGTTTCAGACCACTTAAAGAAGAAAGTTATAAATTTGATGAAGTATTTTTATATCAAAGTATGTTTTCTTTTTTTTACATTTAGAATTTAAACAATAAACATCTATTTTTTTTTTCATGTGTATAACAAGGAGTATTGGTCCATGTTAAGTAGGGCCTGGATATATGCAATCTGGGAGGTTCTTTGTAAGGAAAAAGAAAAAAATTACAAATAAAAAATTAAGTAAAAAAGAGAATGTATATTTAGAATGAAAATAATCACAAGACATAATATGTTTTAAAAAGCTGACAAACACTGCAAAACATAAGATCCAGAAAAATAGCAAAAATAAACCTTGCTTTTCCTCCTTTACACATATACTTGTGGTGCCATTTGTAGTACACGTTCATGCCATGCTACAACCTCTGGAGTGTCTTATGACCTCATGACAGACTGGGAGGAGGAAGTATTTCTGGAAGCATTCTTCCATGGGATGGCTAGCAATACCATAGCCATACACAGAAGTGACTGTAAACCAGGTAAATAAGTTTTATTAAACCCAAACTAAATGTATCCTCTACTTAACTTTCCCCTAGCTAGATCTCAAAAATATTCGTTGCCACTCCATTGATAGAGAGGGAAAGGTGGAGTGGAAAGAAATAGTGATCATAACTAATTGCTGTTAAAATATTTTGCTTTTGCAAATTTATGAAAACAAACAAACATGGCCAAGTAAATATATTGCTAAGGCCCCATCAGGGGCTCATGAATATAAAAGGGGCTGTAGCTTAAGCTTCATTAGTTTACCTCTAGGGGTATTTTAGTTTCCTAAACTGCTTAAACAGATACCATGAAATGGTTTGACTTGAACAATGGGAATTTATTCACTTGTGGTTAGAGTCTGGAAAAATGTCCAAATCAAAATATCATCAAAGGATACTTTTCCCCCCAAAGACCAGCTGCTGGCAATCCTTGGCTTCTCTGTCACATGGCAAGGCACATGGTGGCATCTGCTGGTCTCTCCCTTCTCCTCCTGGTTGTGCTGTTTTCAGCTTCTCACTTCTGTGGCCTTGTATTCATTCCCTTTATAAGTCCCATCCTGAATGAGGTGGATTACACCTTAACTGATCCCTTGAATCCCACAAGTAAAATTATACCTAGTAGAGAGTGCTATAGATCTTACTTCATAGTAAGCTTATCAAAAGATCCTACTTATGGGTTTACACCCACAGGAATGGATTAGATTTAAGAACATATATTTCTGGGGTACATACAGCTTCAAACCACCACAGAAGGTAACTCATATCCATAGAAAAATGAATAACTGGAAGTTCCAGATGTTTAAAAGTACCATAAAAATCCATGTGTCATGCATTTCTTTCCTTCATTCTTCTGAATTATTAGCAAAGTTGTATTCTTTTTTTCTCTGTTTTAATATTAATCTATATAAGGAAAAATTCCTGCAGAAAACTATAAATATTTTATACCATTCAGTTTTTGAGTAAATTGTGTGTATTAATTCTTAAGAGAAAAAACACTGAAGAATAGCAAAATCCTTTTAAGTAAATGCTCTTTTGTGTTACTCTGCAACTGCCAGTGAAAATCATCTGGGCCACTGGGAAAAACAGTAAAGCAGGGATTGTTTTTATCTTTAGTATGCTATATTTCCATTCTGGGTTCAACGAGACTCTAGGTAGTCAACGTTTGAAAGATTATAAAGCAAAGTGTCTCAAATGATTACCTCTTTTATACCTAAACATGGAAATGGAATCATGTGGTAAATCCCTTGAATCCCACAAGTAAAATTATACCTAGTAGAGAGTGCTATAGATCTAATTGTGGAGACTGAGGGCAGAATGAAATGTCATTTAAAATTCATCTTGGGGCCAGCTGTATAGCCCAGTTCGTAGGGTGCCGGTTTACCACATGGGAGGCCCTGGGTTCAGTCCTCGGGCCTCCTCGAACAGGCGGACTGCCTCAAGAAGGCAAGCCAACGTGGGCAGGGCACGCCATCGCGGGAGGGGCACGCCATCGCGGGAGGGGCACGCCATCGCGGGAGGGGCACGCTGCTGCGGGCAAAGGCAAGCCCCCTTAAGCAAGGGCGAGCCCCCATGAGCAGGAAGGCCGCTGTGCTGGTGAGCTGACTCGGCAGGTCGCCCCCGCAGGGGGAGACAAGCAGACAAAGAGGAACGCAGAGAAAAATGAACCCAGCAATAACAAGCAAAAAGGGGGGGGTGTATAATAAATAAAAACAAATCTTAAAAAAATATTCATCTTGTTACCTCTCCATAGAAGTATAATTAAAATTACTTTTCATTTTGTATGAATTAAATTATGGATGTAATGTTAAAATAAAAATGTAGATAATTGAAATCTCATTTTGTTTAATTCCTCATATGTGTCAACTAACAACATCATGATAATTTGTTTATTTAAGGGCTTGTTTTTTATGATATTAACAATCACCTGAGACATAATAGCTTAATAGTTAATGATGCTATTAGAAGACAATCATCTATTCTATGTGAAATCTCAGTCTGATACCTTGTGTCCTAAGTACCATCTTGCTCTCCTCCTTTAAAGAAGCCCTGACTATGACTTACTGTTTGCTCCTTGGATCCCTTTATCCCCGACCATTTGTGCATTCTGGATACCACCCTCCTGTTATGCTTCCTGGTTTGTTCCTCCTGACTGACTCCTCTGGTGACCCTCACAGTTCAAGTCCACTGCCCTAGAAAATGCAATGAATGACTACATTAGCAGAATGATAGACACACAGGCAGGCAGAGGCACCCTTGTGAGAGGATGAAAGCACCACAGTCAGAGAAGCTGCAAACTGAGGAGGAGAGCTAATTAACATCAGCTAGTGCTGACAAAGGGGTGCAGGCAGGACTTCCTGTCCATCTCCTTTCTTTAGCTTCTAGAGAAAATCTCTAGTCCAGCAACAGACTCCTTTACAGCACTGTATACTTGCGAATTCCTAAATGATAAAGGCGAAGAAAGTGAGAAGCTTACTACGCAGCATTCCCAAGACTTCCCTTGGGTACTAACAAGTCCTGACAAAGGGTTCCTATTTCTTCTCTACATTCTTAGTAGGGATTTATATATTCTATATAATCAGATCAGAAACAAACATTTATATAATATTTGTTTTGTATAAAATAATAGTAGCTATTATTTATAATTTTAAAAGTCTATAACAAGTTGTATCCTTGTTTAAATTGCTATTGAACAGTAGCCTTAAAAAACAGAGATTTTGTTTGGTTTCATATTTGCATGTTTTTATGTGAACAGTTATTTATAACAGATACCATGTCATGTATTTGAGGGGATGGAATTATAGTGGCAAAAGAGAGAAAAATATTTCTTCTGTAGGCCAGCATAAGAATGATACCACAACATTTCACTCTGCATACCTTTGCAGTCTAGAAAATAGACTGAATATATTATCCAGAAGCTCTCTCTTAACAGCATACATTTCTGATGTATAAAACTGATGAAAAAAGATTAAAGTGAGTTTGTGTATAAAACTAGAAAATTTAATTTAAAAAAATCACAATTAGACACAGAAAATACCTGGATGTTTCTGTGCTGGTTACTTACTGTACTATTCTGTACTGACTCCATGGTGAGAACTGAATGATAATATATTTTCCTTAAGGCATTGTTAGTATGGCAGATTTTCAACCATATATTAACAGTCTGTGCCTTATCACACCTGACAATATTATAGCCTGTAGGGTTGTTTTTATTCATATAACAGTGTGAACCTGAGCTTCACAGAAAGAATAAAGCCAAACTATTTTAGATTGAGTGTATTAATAAATATCAAATGATAAATGAAGCTGAGTCTGCACTAGATTCAGGGCTTGCAGGTAATAAAATAAAATCTTCAAATGGTACTAAACAGTTACCATGGATGTCTTGCCTTTTATAATCTGTCTTTGCCTCTCACCATTGTAGTTAGTTTTGAGAACTGGGTATGATGAAGTAGGATATAAGACTTATGTTGCCAACTGAATTAAAAGCAAAGGAAGTTTTAAATGTAAAACGAATTCTTCTCTTAGCAGGATAAATACAGTAGTGTGCTTTGGTAATAAAAGGTTCTTAATCACTCTTCTTCACCTACCTACTTCCTTTAAAAGAGAAGTCATGAACTTGATGTTGAATGTGAAATCACTCCAAATGATATACATTTCCAATTTTGTTAAATTTTGGTTTTAATGAGTACTTTAGTTATATCATCATGTTTGGGATGTCAAAATATGCTCCACTGGGAGAGTGCAGAGTACATTATGATTAACAGGGGATCACTAAGTTAAGTGACTGTATGGAAGAAAACGTAAGGAAAACTGTTTGTCAGTGAGAAAGCTCATGAAAAATCAGTACTATTGTCTTAAAGTCTGCTGTAGAAGACAAATTCTGACCTGACCACCAACGACTCTTGCTTCCTGGTATTTTTATGCCCTTGTATAATCTCCTCACCTTGAAAGTAGGCCAGCCTCCTGACCTACTGGTACCTGATAGAATATAGTAAAAGTGATGGGAGGCCATTTGTGTGATTAGCTAGATAGGATAGTGCCTTCCATCTTGCTAGCAGACAAGGAGCAAGTTGCCATTTTGGCCTACAGAGAGAAACTGAGGGCCAGCAGTTCTACAGTCCTCAAGGTACTAAAATTCTGCCAACATCAATGGGAGCTTGACAGCTGATCCTTCCCCAGGCAAAACTTTAGATGAAACCACCAGTGCTGTCTGACACCTTGATTGCAGACTTGTTAGATACCCTAAAGCATAGGACTAGTTAAGCTGTGTCCAGGTTCCTGACCTCAAAAACTGAGATAATAAATTTATGTTGTTTTATATTGCTAAATTTTTGGTAATTTGTTATTGAGAAATAGAAAAGAAATACATAGGCTATATAAAATTCTCTAAATGTGTTTACAACTCTGTAGCTGAAACTCTAAAACCTGGTGTAACCTTTTGTTTTTGTATATTTCTAAATAATGGTATTCTAGAATTAGATACATTTTGAAAATCTGTTACAACCTTTTGTGTTTGTAGAATTCTAAATAAGGATTTTCCAGAATTAGCTTTTCTTAAAGTTGAGTGTACATAAGCCAGAATAAGGACCTGTTAAAGTGATAAGGGATTTGCATTAAAAATACATCTCGGGGGAGTGGATGTAGCTCAGCTCAGTAGTTGAGCACCTGCTTCCCGTGTATGAGGTCCCGGGTTCACTTCCCTGTACTGCCTTAAAACAAAACAAAACAAACTTGTAGTTTAGACAGTGGCAAGGCCAGGGAATATCTCTCTTTATATTTGCCTATCCAGATTTAATGGACACATTGTTAGGTGTGGTCCAATACTGTGTTGATTCATTAAAACATTATTTCTCTTTGAGCTATTAATAACACTATATGTTTTAAAGCATTTTTCTAAATTAGAAAAAAAACTATTATATGAAACATTTCTTTATAGAAATTGTAAGGTTTGGATGTGGTACTCTCTGTAAAGTCAGCTAATATCTGTTCTACAGTGCTATTCTTACCGTGGAGTGTGCGTTTGTTATGTTCTTGCCCCTCTCTGCCATTTCTTTTGTGTGATTTTATTTATAATTGTTTGCAAATGAACTGCCACAAAGAAACCAAAGAAAAATATAAGGGTTATTCTTAAAATACAAGTTTTATAGTGGTCATGCCTCTTCAAGGAAGTGATTAGGGAAACAGAAGAGTAAAGATGAGCAAGCAACTAGGAGTTTTTGGAAGTCTTTTAATATTATGAAATGCATCATACACCTGGGAAGTTGGATCAACAATTGTATTAAGAACGGTTGATAGAAAATATCACTGTACCAGGAGTACTTCTCCATTGGGAATAAACTGTAATGACTCTTATTTAGCCCTGGTTCTTCCATACTCTAATTTCCAGGTACACATCCTTTCCTCTAAATGGGTGTGTCTATATTGGGTTTTTAAATTGTCGTAACAATATATTCTTGTTTTAAGGTAAACATAAGAAAAAAAACAGTTTCTTTCTTCTTCCCTTCCTTTCTCTCCCCTCCCCTCCCCTTCCTATCCCTTCTTTTGGTATCATTTCCACTGTTTCTCTCAACCCAAGTCTAAATTCACCTCTATTCTATACCTCACTCTATCAAGCTCAGGACAATGAAAAAAAAAAAAGAAAATTAGATTCTTGGCTGAGTTTACCTAGTTCAAAATTTGAATGTTCATTTCTTTTTTAAGAAATCAGAGGCTAAGTAAACTTAAAAGCTTTATAGATGCCGTTTGGTATGCTGTTTAAAGTGTTTGATTCTTTTTAGCTAAAATTTGTGATTTGTTTTTGTTTTTGTATTTTAACAGATCATCAGAAATTGGAAAGGGAAGCTCGAATCTGCCGTCTTTTGAAACACCCCAATATTGGTGAGGAACTACTTCCAATGTATTTTAAATGCTAATTTAATAATCAAGGATATTTGCAAGTATTAAGAAATAGCTGTCTAACTTTTGGCCTTTGGTTACATTTGATTATTTAAAGTTTTTTTTTTGTTTGTTTGTTTGTTTTAGTAAGATCTTTGAAGCCGCCATGGAAAACACAAAATGTCTCTATGAACTAACCTCAGTTTTTTGAAATTAAATATAGAAGCATTTACATTTAAAAAGAACAAAGATGACTATGTTAGTTTAATCAATAACTAACAGTCAATAACAGTTTCCTGTTGTATTGAAAGTTGAGTATACATAAACCAGTAAGAAACTGAGTGTAATTTAAACACTAAGTATATTAGGTAATCCCTGGTTATCTTATTAGCTTTATTTTAACTACATATTTTGGAGTTTGCTACATGAACTAATTCAATGTCATTAGGAAAGTCACACAGCATGTTTTTCCCTCCATTGCCTTGTGTGTAAAATGGAAACAATAATCCTTTAACTAATTTGAAAAGTAATTGTAAAGGTAAAAATGAAACAAGTATAAAAAATATTTTTGAAAAGATATATATACTTTTTAAAAAGATAGCAGTTCTATAAAAACCTAGCACTTTAAAAAATATATCAAATATTATTAGTTGAATAATGCCTTTATGTATCTTTAAGGATTGTTCAGCTATTGATGATAAAGTGTGAAGAGACAGGACTTATGCCATTGTTTTAGTCAGTTAAATTGTTTTTCACCTATCTCATGGAGAGAGTTTACTTTGTAATCTTTGATGCTATTTCAGAAACTAATAAAATGATTTTAGAATATTATACCTCATGAGTCATGAAATAGCATGATAGCTTTCAGAATTAAAAAATGAATAAGAAAAATAGAAGAAATAAGAGAAAGAAATATGTATCTATGTATATATACTAGATTCTGTGACAATGGTTTAGATTATTTTAGACTAATATTACTATTCTAGCTCTCTCAGCAGTTGTAGTGTCCACCAAAGTGTTTCTGATCTAGAGTTAGTGAGAGAAGGGAGTGATAATGCAGTAGAATTTACCAAATCATTCACAGAGAAGGTTTGTAGTTCAAGGAGGGGAATCAGAAGGTTTTCTTTTATTTTTATGTGTAGGACCATTCGATTTCTAGACCTGCCATGAAGTTTTTAGTATCCTGCATTTAACGGTTACATCTTGGGTTCTTAGGTTAATGAATAGACTCTACCAAGTAAATCTGAAGTATAAAGAGACTGCCAGCTGTCTAAAAGAAAACTTTTGGTTTGGGGAGGGAACAGAACAACTCTGAAATATAAAGCTACCTCTTCAGAAGTATTTCACCCTAATCAACATCTTTTGGTTGGCTAAAGAGAACTTTCAAAATATGACCCACTGTAGCCTAAAGACTAGTTTTCTTGCTCAGGTTTAGATGAAATGAAGTCTTTGTCTAGTGAACTTGCAATTCTTGGGAGGAAGAGAGAATTGAGTTGTTTGTTTTGTTATCAGTGTCCTTCTGTGAAATTCAAGTTTTTAGTTGCCCACATTTTCGCCAGGAGACTAAAGACAAAACATTCTAAAGACTTCCAAGCTAAAAGGAAACAATTTTCATTTTGACATCCTATGCAAAAGAACCTTATCAGGAAAAGGGAACAGTTGTACACTGGGGCAAATTCTAAAATTTTGTGACCTTGGCAACATTATTAATAGTCTCTGAAACAATGTTTATCATTTTTCAGGGTTCTATAGCAACCAAACATCATGACTCCTTGGTGGCCTCACTTGAAATTTTCCTCCTTTTCTCATTATTTCAGGAGTACAAAATGAACTGTGTAAATTACAGGTCCTTACACTCTCAGAATTATTTCTAATCACAAGAGAGACTTCTAGTGTTCCTGGACTTTAGGGCATAAATTATAAACTTTAAAGACACGATCTTATCATAACACTGGCAAATTAACCCATATCATCCATTCACTCAAGTTACTATACTAAGAATCCAGCGAAGAACAAAACAGATAAATATCCCTGCACTCATGGAGCTGGCATTTCTGCAGTGGGGGAGGCAGGCAATAAACAAAGTGTAGTATGTTAGATGGTGATGATAGCTGAGGAGGAAAAAGAAAGACAATGGAATTAGAGAATTTTGAAGGGTTACAATTTTAAATAGTTAATTAGGGTCTACTTCATTGAGAAGGTGAAATTTGAGTCAAGACCTAAAAGACAAGAAGAAACCAGTCACTTGACTCTGGAGAAAAAGCTTTGCAGATAGAGGGAAGAGCCTGTGTAAAGACCCTGGGCAGGAGCTTCCCCAGTGGATTCCATTAAAGCTTTTTTCCTAATTGGAGAAATGAGGATGAGTTAATTTTCATTTTATCTTAATTAGTGGGTCTCCCTCTAATGTCAGTGTTTGTATTTATCCATGTAAAGAAAAATGATTTTTTAAGAATGATAACAATAATTGTCTTAAAATAGTAAGCAGCAGCAAAGAAGGTATGTCTTAGTAATAGATGAAATAAATGGGTGTTTGAAAGTAGGGGCTAACAGTAGAATGTAGTGAACAGAGTACTGCTCTTCCTTTTGAGATTATTACTTCTAGTTAACAGTTTCACGTGCATCACTAGCATTTACAGCACTACTGGTGGTAACTTCAGATTACATAGGGGAAACAGCGTTTTCTTGTTTTTTCTTGAAATAGATATACAATAGAGCCTTATTCTCTTCCTCCATTTTACTATTTGCTTGGTTTTTAAAGAACTGCCAGGTTTAGCAATTCAAAGAAGGAAATACTATTTTTGACAATTTTTCCCCTGTGAAAATCTGCTTGTTACATTTTTATTTTTTATGTATCTTTCTCTTGGCACAGAACCAATAATGAGAATTTGCAGCAAGAGAAAGGTTTCTCCCCAAGAAACATATTTTTAATCAACTAAAAGTGATGATGCATTAAACTGCTTTTTTGGTAGTGTTTTTTTAAAAATGTTTTTCTTATTTATAAAGTAACATACACGATAGAAAATTTGGAAAATATAATGACGCATGATGAAGAAAGTGAAATTGGCCTCCAAACAGAGAACTTTTAATATCTTATTGTAATCATTTCAGCCTTTTAATTATGTCTTTTATAAACCCCCCTTTTTTTTTACAAATTTGATATTTGATACAACATTCTCTTGTGAGCATTTTCCTGCCTCTATAAATATAACGTGAAAATATAATTTTTAATTGTCTGATTCAACAAAAATTGCTTGTGTAGCTCTTGACAGGTGATGAAGCAGTGATCAAAGAGACAGTATCTTTGCTTTCTGAAAGCCCTACATCCAAGTGGAAGGAGAAAGACCATAAACAAATAAAACATCATAGTCATTTCACAAGCATTAGTTCTATGCAGAGAATTATAATAAAGTGATTTGATACCAGGAGACTGGGTAACTATTTTAGAGTGGCTTGTCAAGCAAGGTATGTTGGGGAGGTCACATTTAAACTGGCACCTAAGTAACAGGAAAGAGACATGCAAAAACTCAAGGAAATCTACAGAGATAGATGAGTGGTTCTATAGGGCTGGGAAAGGATAGAGAGATTGAGAGGTGACTGCTAGGGTGTAGGGATTTTTTCTTGTTGAGTAATGAAAATGTTCTAAAATTGATTGAGGTGATGAATGTACAAATCTGATTATACTAAAAGCCATTTATTGTATGCTTTGGATGGATTGTATGGTATAGGAATATATCTCAATAAAAACTGCTTTGAAAAAAACTCAGGGAGAAAGAATTTCAGAGGAAGATATAAATGCAAAATGTCTGATCTGGAATGAGCTTCTTTTATTTAGGGGAAGAATGACTGGGGGGGGGGTGACCAGTGGGTGACCTGCAGTCGTT
>PVKH010002261.1:7066-27854 GCA_004027955.1 Chaetophractus vellerosus
CACCGGCATACCACATGGGAGGCCCTGGGTTCGATTCCCGGGGACCTCTCCTAGCGGGCAGACTGCCTTGAGAATGGCAAGCCGCCATGGGCGGGCCGGAGCCGCCGTGGGCAGGGCAAGAAGCTGCCACGGACAGGGCAAGAGCCGCCACGGGCAGGGCAGGTCGCCCGCGGATGGAGCGCAGCCAGCCACCCGCGAAATGAATCAAGCACCGGCCGTGAACGGACGCAGAGACCGCCCACAAGCGGGGAAAGTCGCGCCTGCGCAGTGACCACTCTCGGCGCGTCGCCGCAGCGGGGGGAAGGAACAGTATTTGCTACTACTGAGCCCCAATGAGCATATGTTTACTAAAATAAAACATTAGACACATATAATCTATATAATTGTATATCAAATACTATTCACACAATTATTCTATAGGATAAAAAATATTTACAGCTTCTCATTAACTGTGCACAAATGAATGATGCTCTCTTTTTACATTAAAATTATATGTATAAAAGCATACTTTAAAGGCCAACTCAAATTTTAACGAATGTGTAAATTTTATTCTTTCTCAATTAGTATAATAAAATGTATCTGAACATGCAACTGATTTAATCTAATAATAGTGTTGGGAATGTTGGAAGATAAATATATATACCTACCAATTTACGTTGACATTGAAGTTAAATTAATGTCTTCCCGACATTTTCATATTATCTTCTTCAAAGTTTCCAAAGATGCTACACATATATTTTTATGTTTTTCTTTATCATCCCAGGAGTTTAATTACAAGGAGTGGGAAAGAGTTACATAATAAGCATTGCTGCTGTACTATCCATGAAAGGATTAACTCTTGCCCTCTTTATTGGCCATGAAGTACGTGTTGCCACCATTACATTTTTAAAACAGTACTTAACTGTGTCTCTATTGCTTTTATTTTTCTCAACAATAAAATTGACACTGTTTAAAATAATTATTCAATTGAAAGGGATAAACTGACATATTGTGAAGTTTAATGCACTGCAACAGCTCATTAAATCAAAACACAAATATCTTTATCTTGGGCTAATATGATACACTGTAGAAAGGCTATGTCACTTTGAGTTATTTACAATGGGTACTAAGTACACACTTTGCATTATTTATTGTATAGCTCCCTCTTCTTGAATTTAATAGAGCTTATAGAAATTTTATAAGATGTAAGAGCAGGAGAATGGACTTAACCAAGATCAGATACTGTGTTATCTCCAAGAACACAAACAAAGACTCACTCATATTCTTTAAACAAGTCTCCTTATTTTCTCTCTTTCATTTAAGAGTTGTTTTAAAATTCCAAGTTAAGGAAAAGAAGTCCCATTGTTATTTCTTTTTCATTTAACACTTAATTTACAATTCCTATTTATGCAAAGATTACTATTAACAGCTTCTGATTTTAGTTAGAAGAAATAGAAAGCTGAAAAGAGTAACTTTCCCAGCCCGTAACAAGGAAAAATATGGTAAATCTAAAATTTAATAACTTTCCTTGAATCCATCAGAAACCTCAGGTGACAGGGCAATCAATTAACCTGAAATCTGGAGAGAGATAGGAAGTGCCAAGGAGAACCCAGATGCAAGCATTTGTTCTCCTAGTACAGATGCTGCCAGACAGCATATAAGAGGATGGAGTAATAGGGACTGGCTCTGCCCTCCATCCTGAAACACCTAAAATACTGTCAAAATATAGGAAACAATGAAAGGCAAAAAACTGTAATTCAGGCAACAAGTCACAGTGATCACTGAGACATGTGGACCACCTGAAGTGAGCACTGCACTTGACCCAGCTTCCTGAGTTTCCAGGTCATGTTCAGGGAGGGGACACCCACTACAGTAGGTGTCCCTGAGTCCCTGAGTTGGGAGGATAGAGCTGGGAGTCCACAGAAAGTAAGGGGGCTAGAGTTCTTTGGACGGAGTGCCAGAGATGACACAACTGTGCCAAGAGAGAACACTAGAGGTCTGCAGAGGGCCCCACTTGAGTAAGTAATTGAATACCAATTGTTCGGCACATGCATGTGAGGAAACCACTGGAGGTTAAAGAAATAACTATCCAAAATAATTAGTAGTAATAGTATCCAGCGCTCTTACACGGTCTTGAATAGTGCCTGTCCCACCAGCCAGACAGGAATATCTCAAAATTTATGGGACATTGAACACCCAAAATGGATATTCCTCAGTAAAGGGAGAGAATTCGTTGTGAACTGGTCGTACTAAGCAAGCTTCAAAAGTAAGGACCTAAAAGATTTCACACTTTTCAAATAAATTAACTGCTTCAAGAGCAAAGCCTAAGTACATGGCTAGGAATGCAAATATTTTCAGCACCCAATAAGGTAAAAACAGGAAGGAGGAAAATATGACTTCTCTGGGATGCTTCCCCTCTCTGTTATTTACCCCACAACTTCTACCTGCCCTGGTCTTTCCAAACTCCAAGTTATATTTCTTAATTCACTGGGACTATTAATCTCCATTTGCACTATGTCCTGGAAATAAATTGGGGCAGTTACAGAGTTCACCTCATTTATTTCTCTTCTCAGGTGTTTTAGTTTGCTAAGCTGCCGAAAGCAGATACTATAAAATGGGTTAGCTTTTAGCAGTGGGAGCCTATTTACTTACAAGTTTACAGTTTTGAGGATGAGAAAAATGTCAAAATTAAGGCAACATCAGGAAATGCTTTCTTCCTGAAAACCAGCTACCTGTGATCCTGGACTTCTCTGGCACATGGCAAGGCACATGACAGTGTCTACTGGTCTCTCCCTTCTCTTCTGAGTTTTATTGCTTTAAGCCTCTTGCTTCTGTGGCTTTCTCTTTGTCTGAATTTCATTTTTTTTATAAAGTACTCCAGTAAGAGGATTATGACCTTCTCTGAATGAAGTGAGTTATGTTTTAATTTAAGATCCTACTCACCAACAGATCCTCCTTACAATGGGTCTACACCCACAGGCATGAGTTAACTTCAAGAACATACTTTTCTGGCACACATACAGCTTCAGCCCACCACATCAGGTCTTATTATTCTATGTTTTCTGTTTTCTAATGTCTGAATACCTGTTCTGTATATGTTGTCCATTTTACTAGTTGATTAGCAAATGAGTGAAAATTTGGTCCTTGTTACTTCATCATTGTCAGAAGCACAATCTGTTTGTTTCATTTAAAAATTTTTTAAATAATTTTTACTTTTAATGTAATGCCTGGGGCAAAGAAAATAAAAGATGAGGCTGGCATATCTTGTTCCAAAAATAAGGGAACAAGGGATATGTCAGGACACTGGAGTTGGCTTGATGAAGAGCCCACTGACAAAAATATGTGATAATTTTAGCATTAATATAAATAATGATAATAACGGCTTATAACCTATTGATAAAATAGGAAGCTTTGATTCCTTTTAATATTAATTAATTTCAAATTTACAGAAGAGTTACAAGAATAGAACAAAGAGGAGGAAAAGTACTTCCTTGTAGTAGATTGAAAACTAATAAAGTGGAAGATATTATGAGGTTTCTTTAATCATCTTTCAAGCATAATAGCAATACTGGGCTTGGGCAAGTATCTACGATAGATGTTAAAATGAATGGGTGAAATGGGATGAGGAACAAGAACAATGATGAGTAACAGGATATTTATATAGTCTCAAAATGTCTCACTATTAATACATACAATTACAAGGGGAAGCTATAAACTATAGTGGAATAACCTGGTCACACAACCCAAAGCAAATAATCAAAGTTAACATCACCAATCATAGAACAATGCAAATTTGTTTGCCTCCTATGATTTACTGAGAAGAACCCAAATTCACTTATCTGACAACTCAGCCAAAATATGCATCATGAGGAAACATCAAAGAAACCTCAGTTAAGGGGCATTCTACAAAATAAGTGCCCTAATCTCTTAAAACAAAGAAACAAACAACAATAAAAAATCAAAGTCATGAAAGATAACAACTGAGGGACTGTTCTAGATGAAAGAAATATAAGGAGAAATAACAACTATCTGCAGCATACAATCCTGGATTTGATTCTGCACCACAACTAGCTTTATTCTATAAGAGGTTGTCTTAGTTTGCCAGGCCTGCTATAGCAAAATACCACAGACTGGTTGGCTTAAACACAGGAATGTAATGCCTCATGGTTTTAGAGGCCAAAGTCCAAAATCAGGTTATTGCAGGCTATGCTCTCTCCGAAGTCTGCAGCATTCTGGTAGTGGTTTACTGGCAATCCATAAATCAAACTTTACCTATATCACATGGTGATCTGCCTCCTCCAAAACGTTACAAAACAAGGAAGTACTAACATACATATAAACATTGATTTGAGAGGGTAGTTATTTTTTAAAATTTATTTTCCATAACAACTCTTTGTGAAGTAAAATAAAATTTGGAAAAGAAAATATTTGTGACACATAATTTGGGTAACTATACAATATATTAGGAGCTAGAGCTTAGGCAACCTAAATGACTTTATAAAAGCTATCTTGTCCCAGGCTGGATTTACAGTTTGTTCTTTGGCTTTACCTTCCCTTGCCAAATTTCAAATTGATCTTAGAATATCTAATTTGTTTCTCTTGGACACTTTGGAGTCTATTTTAATCAAATGGAAAATTAAAATAAAGTAAAACTTAAAATGATTTGGCTCTCTTGTTCCTATCACTCTTTCCCAAAGATTCCATTTGCCTGTTCTGTCATATTTTGCTGCATAAAATGCAGTTCTTTCAACTCTACCTAATTTACTGATGGAATTGGAATCTGCTTTGTTCTCTTTCTATCAAATTAAAATTGAAGAAAATAATGGATTCTATTCACAGAGCTCTGGGCTTTGCTTAAAATAGGACCACCTCATTGGGAACTCTGCCATACCTGGGCTGCTTTGTCACAGTTCTGCTTGCCTGTGAATTGGCTTTGCAATGTGTTTCTGGTTATCCAGCTTGTTTTGATTGTTTTTTTTTTATGAATAAGCATCTAATTCTCTCTGTCTTTGCTGCATTGAAAAATCCTGAACCTCTTTTGATTTTGCCAGCAAGAAGAGTAAAGGAAGGACATATTCAAAGTAAAAGACAGGGAGGAAATGATGTGAATACATAAAGTGATTTCATTTTAAACAAGTCCTTGATGCTTTGAAAAAACAATTTTAAGTATCTAATTGGGAAAATTAATGTGTATTTAGTCAGACAATATGAGTTATAAATGTCACTATGATTAAATTGGTGGTGAATAAGAAATTAATCTAATTAAGTTGTTAGTTGCAAAATAGCAATGCAAATTGCTGTAGCATAAATCTAGGAACTGATCTTATGATTATTTTTACCCAACGTGAAGGGTGGGCAAAATGTGCTACTTGAGAATAATATGGTGGCACTTGGTCAGGCAAACCACAATTAGCATGGCATAAGTCACACTTAAAAACAAATTCCAGTCTACAGGTATCTTCTACCACTAGAATCCTCTTCCTTGATATAGAGGAAACTTGGGCTTAGATGTTTTTTTGCTTTCAAAAATACACTGAGGATTACAAATCCTGAATCTAAGATCCTAGATCATTTACACTCCTGGTTTTATTACAAGGCTTGAAGAGCAAGGAACAATCTGACTACCAACTAATCCTTTGCTTAAACTCCTTACCATAGAGTCAAATTAATGTTGACTTTCTTTGGTCTAGTCAAAAACAATTGTAAACAGTCAGCAAGGAAAACACAGAGGGTGAAAAGAGGTTCTAACACTTTTAATAACAGCAGAATTGGATACAATTTCTTAAAACATTTCATTAAATTATATAATACCTTATCTAAGTGAGGAAATTCAACTATCCATAAGAGGAAGAAAGGCTGAATTAAAATGAGAAATGTTTTAGTTTTAGTCAATAACATCTTTATAATCTATTTCACTCTACAGCTAAAGGAAGATGAATAGCTACTTAAAAAATAATATGGGAAATAATTTCAATTCATGCAGTAAGTAACTATTTTGGAAAAAATAACTAGCATGTATTATAGTTAGGTTGGCTATCATCTCAGGGGTTTTAGCTTTCCCTATGTGTTAAATCATTGATTTATCAAAAAAACAACAAAAACACTTTCAGGTGCATTTTAATAATAATCTGTATTTATTTGATGTTCATTAGGTTTATCCAAGGTTACATACACGATCAATAAAAAATTAAGCCAAGAACCAAACTTAAGCTTGGCCTGATCTCAAAACCCATAAGTTTTAGAAAAATTTTATTGAAGTATATCACTTATACATGAACATACATAAGCAATCAGGGTATAATAAAAGTCGTGAATTTGCAAAACAAACATGCATATAATCAGACGGGGATCCCATACATGCCCTCACCACCAACACCCTGTATTGTTGTGAAAAATTTGCTACAAACAATGAAATAGCATCTTCAAAATTACTTCTGGAGTTCCAGGAAGATGAGGGCTTAGTAGGCAAGCAGTGCTCAGCTCCCTCACAAAAACAATGGAGGACAGGCCAAAAGCTGTCTGAGGGACTTGCTTTGGGGGTTAGCAGACCAGGACAGTGCTGTGCAGTCTCCAGGAAGGTGATGGATAGAAAGCCGAGAACTGAAATGATAACATGACACACCAAACACCCACAGCAGCTGGCAAGGGCAACCATCCCTGGCCTTCAAAGTCTGCAGCCTGCCTAAAACCTGATGCTCACTGCAGCTGACTGAGAAGTGAATGGACTTCTTCCTATCTGGGAAAAAGGAGGGTACAGTGGAGGGAAGAGAGTGGTTTCTCTTCAGTGAATTTAGCCAACAGAGCCTGCTTTGAATCTCAGCTTTTTCCAGACCAGAAACATCAGCAAGTGGAGATTGAAAGAAACACCCCCTTGGAAAGTTTTGCCAATGACTGTTATCTACTGGCTGGCCAGGAAACTTCAAGAGAAAAACTAATTTTCATCTCTCTTAACACAAAATCTTGGGAGAAAATCTGTGCTCCATTAGTGAGTCCCTGGCCTGATTTTGATAACTTAAGCTGGGCAATTTTAAAGACTCGGAATAAGTGGTACCAAAAACCAAAGAAGAGCCTTGGGAAAAAAAAAAACAACCACTAGGCAACAGAGAGAAATAGACCACCATAGTAACTCACCAACATATTTTGATGCCTAGACATCAGCAAAAATTTACAAGCCATACTAGAAAATAGGAAGAGAAGGCCCAGTCAAAAACTAAACCAAATATCCTGACAAGACATATGATTTAAGACAACTGAAAAAAGATAATCACACAAATCTCCTAAATCAGAGGTTCTTAACCCTTTTTGTTCCATGGATCCCTTTACCTGTTAGGTGAAATTAATACTAATGTGATTTATTTATTGCATACATTCATAAGTGAAAGAAATGCTAGATTTCAATTAAAGGTCAGAGAAAATAGAGATAATAAGTTGACTTTTTTTTCTATTTAAGCTCACAGAGCTCCTGAAAGCCCTAAGGGGCCTGTGGGCCCCTGGTTAAGAGCTCCTGTCCAAAATCAGTTCAAACAATTGAAGGAAAGTATGACTAAAGAGATGAAATATATTAAGAAGACACTGGGTGAGCATAAAAAAACAATATGAAAACCTGCAAATTAAAGTAACAGAGCTTGTGGAAATGAAAGACACAATGGATGAGATTAAAAACACATAAAAAGCACATAACAGCAGATTTGAATTGATGAAGGAAAGAATTGGTGATATTGAGGACAGAACACCTGAACTTGACAAGACAGGAGAACAGAAGGAGAAAGGAATGGGGAAAATGTAACAAGATCTCAGGAAATTGAATGACAATGTGAAATGCACAAACATATGCATTTTTAGTTTCCTAGGAGGGGAAAGGAACAGAAAAAGGTCAGAAAGAATATATGAGAAAATAAAGACTGGAATATCAAAAGACAACACATTATTCACAGAATAAATCCAAAGAGACCTACTTTAAGATGTCTACTACTCAGGGTGACAAATATTAGAGATAAAGAGAGGATTCTGAAAGCAGGAAGAGAAAAGCAAAGCATCTCATAAAAGGGAACCTCAATAAGATTAAGTGCTGACCTCTCATGTGAAACTATGGAGGCAAGAAGACATGGAATGATTTACTTAAGGTACTGAAAGAGAAAAACTGCCACCCAAGAATTCTGAATCTGGCAAAACAGTAAAAAAATGCAGGTGAGTTTAAAGTTTTCACAAACAAACAAAAACTGAGAGAGTATGTTACCAAAGGATCAGAATTGCAAGAGATAATAAAGGGAGTGCTACAGCCTGAAAGTAAAAAACAATGGGAGAGATGTGGAGGAGAGTGTAGCAATAAAGATTATTAGGAAGGGTAAATTAAAGGGTAAAAAGACAATATTAAGATATGGGGACAGAAAGCCAAAGGATAAAATGGACAATGTAAGTAAGGCTTTACAGTAATAACATTGAATGTTAATGGATTGAACGTCCCAATCAAAAGACATAGACTGCCTGAATGCATTAAAAAAATGAGCCATCCATTTTCTGTCTACAAGAGACTCACCTCAGATGTAATGACACAACCAGGTTGAAAGTGAAAGGTTGGAAAAAGATATTCCATGCAAATAATAACCAAAGAAGTTCTGGAGTAGCAATATTAATATTGGACAAGATAGATTTTAAATGCAATACTTTTATGAGGGATGAAGAAGGCATTATATATTAATAAAAGGTACAATTCAACAGGAAAAAATAACTATAATAAATGTTTATGCATGTAATCTGGGTGACCCAAGATACATGAGACACACATTGGCAAAACTGAAGGGAGAAATAGATGTCTCTCTAATAATAGTTGGTGACATCAATATACAGTTTTAGCATTGGAAAGGACATCTGGACAGAGGATAAATAAAGAAACAGAAAGCTTGAATAATATGATAATGAACTAGACCTAACAGACATTTTCAGAGCATTACACCCCAAAACAGGAGGATATACATTCTTTTCAAGATATCTCCAGGATAGATCATATGTTGGTTCACAAGTCAAGTCTCAATAAATTTTAAACGATTGAAATTATACAAGAAGTGTATTTTGATCATAATGGAATGAAGCTAGAAATAAAAAACAGATGGAAAAAGGGAAAATGCAAAAATATTTGAAGATTAAACAACATACTCTTAAATAATCAATGGGTCAAAGAAGAAATTGCAATAGAATTCAGTAAGTATCTTCAGATGAATAAAAACAAGAACACAACATATCAAAATATATGGGACACCGTAAAGGCCTTACTGAGAAGGATAGTTATATCCTTCAATACTTACATTAAAAAAGGACAAAGAGGGAAGCAGATGTGGCTCAGCAATTGGGCTCCTGCCTACCTTATGGGAGGTCTGTGGTTAGGTTCCCGATGCCTCCTAAAGAAGATAGTGAGCTGGCATGACAGGCAGGCATGGCAAGCTGACATAAGGTAATGCAACAAGAGACACAAGAAGAAAAACATAATGAGAGACACAACAAAGCAGGGAGCAGAGGTTCCCAATGATTCCTAAAGAGGATGAGCAGGACAGCGAGCTGGCATGATGGGCAGGCATGGTGAGCTGACATGACAAGATGATGCAACAAGAGACACAAGAGGAAAAACTTAACAAGAGACACAACAAAGCAGGGAACAGAGGTGGCTTAAGCAATTAGGTGTCTCCTTCCCACATCAGAGGTCCCAGATTCAGTTCCCAATGCCTCCTAAAGAAACAAAGAAGATGAACAGACACAGCAAGTGCAAAAACAATGAGGGGGTGGGGAATGATTTTAAAAAAGAACAAAGAGCAAAATTGAAGCTCTAACTGCAAATCTGGAGGAACTAGAAAAAGAACAGCAAACTAATCCCAAACCAAGCCAAAGCAAAGAAATAATAAAGATAAAAGCAGAAATAAATGAAATTGAGAATAACAACAACAACAAAAAACAATAGAGAGAATCAACAAAACCAAAATGTTCTTGGAGAAGATCAACAAAATTGTAAAACTTTTAGCTAGATTGACAAAGATAAAAAGAGAGGGGCCGGCTGTAGCCCAGTGGATAGGGTGCCAGTTCACCACATGGGAGGCCCCAGGTTCGGTTCCTGGGGACTTCTCCAAAATGGGCAGACCCCCTTGAGAAGGGCGAGCTGCCATGAGTGGGGCAGAGCCACCACGGCCAGGGCAAGTCACCCGCGAATGGAGTAGATCCACCTGTGAACAGAAGTGGAGCCGCCTGTGAACGGAAGCAGACTCGCCTGCGAACGGAGCAGAACCGCCTGCATGGTGACCCAACTTGGTGTGTCGCTGCAGTGGGGGGAGACAGAGCGGACACAAAAGAACGCAGAGAAATGAACACAGCAAGAGCAGGCAGAAAGGGGGTGATATGTAGCCAAAAAAAAAAAAAAAACAAAAGAGAGAGAGAAAATGCAAATAAATAAAATCAGAAATGAGAGGGATCACATTACCACTGACTTTGCAGAAATACGAGAGATCATAAGAGAATAATATGAACAAGTATATGCCAAAAAACTAGACAGCATAGGTGAGATGGACAAATTCCTAAATAGTAATTTGATTATCTAGAACTAATTATGGTATAAATGAAAATTAAATCACTAAACCAGTAATTTATGTCTTTCATAGAGATTATTAGGTCCAATAGTTAGGGTTGTAATATACAAATAAGAATTATGTCATCATTGATTTCAATTATGTCAGAATTATTATTAACATTTAAATGTTTCTTCCTCTATGGTGTATTTCTTATAATGGATTATACTGAAACTAAGCTGGCCTTACACTCTCTTTTAAAACTTATAATTTCTTTCAAACTCTTTTCTCTGTTGTTTTACAATTTTACTTTAAAGGTCTTTAAAAATAAACATTCTTTTTAGATTTTGGCTAGACCACATGCTATGTAAGTATATCTCAATAAAACTGCTGAATAAAAAAAAAAAGTCACCCAAATAGAAAAGGAAGAAATAAAACTTTCAAAATTCACTGGTGATATGATCCTATATCTAGAAAATCCTGAAAATTTCACAACAAAGCTACTAGAACTAATGGATGAGTTCAGCAAAGGATGCAAGATTAACATGCAAAGATCAGCAGCAGTTCTGTACATTACTGATAGACAACCTGAGGAGAAAATCAGAAAAAAATTCCATTTATAATAAAATATAAATATATAAATTCCATTTATAATAAAAAGAATCAAATATTTAGGAATGAACTTAACCAAGGCCATAAAAGATCTTTATTCAGAAAACTAAAATCTTTGCTAAAAGACATCAAAGAAGGCTTAAATAAATGTTAGGACACTCTGTGTTCAAGAACTGGAAGGCTATATATCATTAAGATGTCAATTCTATCCAAACTGGTTTACAGATTCAGTGCCATCCCAATAAAAATCCCAACAGCTTTTTTTTTTTTTTTGCAGAAATGGAAAAGCCATTTATCAAAATTATTTGGAAGGGTAAGGGGCTTCAAATCACCTAAAATGTTTTCAAAACGAAGAATGAAGCTGAAGGACTCTCAATTCTTGATGTTAAAGCATATTACTTAGCTACAGTGGTAAAAACAGCATGGTACTGGAATAAACATAGATTGACCAATGAACTGAATCAAAAATTCAGAAATAGACTCTCACATCTACAGTCAAGTGATTTTTTAAGTCCACTAGCTGGGCCAGAACAGTCTATTCAACAAATGGTGCTGGAAGACCTGATATCCATACCCAAAAGAAAGAAAGAGGACCCCTATCTCACACCTTATACAAAAATTAACTCAAAATGGGTCAAGGACCTAAATATAAAAGCTACAACCGTAAAATTTATAGAAGAAAATTTAGGAAAACATCTTCAAGATCTTGTGGTGGGCAGCAGTTTCTTAAACCTTATATCCAAAACATGAGCAACAAAAGAAAAGAGATAAATGGGACCTCCTCAAAATTAAGCACTTTTGTTCTTCAAAAGATTTTGTCATGATAGTAAGAAGGCAGCACACTCAAAGCGAGAATTATTTGGAAACCACATATCCAGTAAGTGTTTGATACCCATGTTATATAAAGAGATCATAAAACTCAACAATAAAATGACAAGCGATTAAAAATAGGCAAAAGTCTTGAATAAACATTTCTCCAAAGAGGAAATACAAATAGCCAAAAGGCAGATGATAAAATGCTCAACATCACTAGCTATTAGGAAATGCAGATCTCAACTACAATGAGATACCATTTCACAGTTTATAGAAGGCCATTATTGAAAAAACAGAAAACTACAAATGCTGGAGAGAATGTGGAGAGACAGGAATACTCCTTCACTGTTGCTGGGAATGTAGATTGGTGCAGCCTCTGTGGAACATAGTTTGGCAGTACATCAAGAAACTTAATTTAGAACTGCTGTATGATCCAGGAACCGCATTACAAGGGATATATTCAGAAGAACTGAAAGCAAGGATGTGAACTGACTTTTGCACACTGATGTTCATAGCAGCATTATTGACAATTGCTAAAACTATGGAACCAATCCAAGTGTCCATCATATGATGAAAGGATAAACAAAATGTGGTATATAGACAAAATGGAATACTATTCAGCTGTAAGAAGAAATGAAATCCGGGTGCATATGACAACATGGATGAACTTAGAGGATATTATGTTGAATGAAAGAAGCCAGGTACAAAAAGATAAATATTGTATGGTTTCAATAATTTAAACTAAATACGATGATTAAACTCACAGAGGTAAACTCTACAGTATAGGTTACTAGGAAATAGAAGGTGGGTTAAGGATGGCAGATGGTGTTTAATGTATATAACATTATTAATAAGGTTAACTGTAAAATTGTGGAAATGAATAGAGCTGAGAGTACCCATTATAATGAATATAATTAACCCTGACTATTTGTAAATGTGATTGTGGCTGAAAAGGGTAGCATGTGGAAGTAAATGTCAATTAAAGGAAACTAGAGAATAATCTAGGGTATAACAAAGTGATTTCAGTGATGGATGAAGATGTATAATATAAGAACCTCTTCATTTACAAATTGCTAAGAATATGGTGATTCAAGGGAAAATTACAATTAATGTAACTTGTGGATGATAGTTAACAGTAATATTGTGATATTTTGCAA
Organism: Chaetophractus vellerosus; assembly: GCA_004027955.1. NCBI lineage: Eukaryota > Metazoa > Chordata > Mammalia > Cingulata > Chlamyphoridae > Chaetophractus > Chaetophractus vellerosus. The sequence goes on from PVKH010002261.1 coordinate 20,175, forward strand.
CAATGGAAAGAAGATATTTTTTCAATACTAAGAGACAACAATAGGGGTGTATAATGAGGTATGGGATTTTACCTTTTAGTGTAATGAAAACATTCTAAAATTGATGAAGTGATGACAGCACAACTCTGATGAAAATGAAAGCCACTGCGAGTATACTTTGAATGGATTGTACCAAGCATGGGACTGTATAACACAGGGAATGTAGTGGTGGATGATGGATGGAGGCTAACAAGACAACTATGAGAATGTTTTCTCCTAAATAATAACATATATATAATACTATATAGAGTGTTAATAATTAGGTAGGTTGGGGGAAAAGACATCAAATGTAAGACATGGTCTAAATATTACTAAAGTATAAATATTTTCTAACAAATGTCTCACAACAAAGCAAGATGTTGGCGATGGGGAGATGTATGAGAGCCTTGTGTGATAACATGCATGTTTGTAAATTCACAAATTTTACTATGCATTTGTTGTTTACGTATGTTCACGTATGAATGATAAACTTCAATAAAATTTTATTTAATAAAATAAATAAATAAAATATTCCTACTAACCATAGCCCATATCTTACACTTGGTGTATTTTCTCCCAACCCACCTGGCTATTAACACCCTGAATTAGTAATATACATTTATTATAGTTCATGAAAGAACATTCTCATATCTGTCCTGTTAACAATGGTCCATCTTCCACCACTGGCTTCCCTGTGTTATATAGCCCCATGCTTTGTACATCCATTCAAAGTGTAGGCTCAGTGGCTCTCATTTTCATCACACAGGTGTGCAGCCATCACCTTAAAGCCCATACAATTATAATATATTATAGAAATTTCCATTTCTTCCAACTAGTGTACAACAACTTGATTTATTTTGTCACTGAGAAAGGAAGAAGCACCAATGGATGTAAAACGCTTCCAGATATCTGTCAGGGAATTATAGATAGATGGTAGATAGATAAGTAGACACATGTACACATGTATATATACATATTTATTAATAGCTATTCATATTTTCTTCATTATTTGTTAATTTTATGTCTCCTCACACATGCAAATGCCACAAAAGAAGGTGATATTTATGTCATTCACTGCTCTGTTTTCAGTTTCTATAAGAAGCCCTGAAGGATGAAAATATTTATTAAATAAGTATGTAAGGGGGCATGAATTAATTAATATCTAGGCCACCAGATATATTTCTGTTACTTATTTCTAATTTAATTCCATGGTGATCAGAGAAGCTAATTTGCATGATTTTCACCATTCATGTTTATTGAGAATTGTTTTGGGGTCTTGAATATGCTCTATCTCTGTAAAAGCTCATTGTGCGCTTACAAAGATTGGATATTCTGCAGTTATGAGATGAAATGTTGTATTATGCCAATTAGGTCAAGATGGTGGTAGTGTTAATTCTTTTATATGCTTACTGATTTTCTGTTTCTTTTCCGATCAGTTATTGAGATAAAGTATTGAAATTTATGACTATTATGAGTTTGTTCATTTCTACGTGCTCCTCTGTCATTCTGTTATTAGAGCATACAAAGTTAGGACTGGTATGCTTATCTATCTATCTACTAACTACTATATCATAAACATTTATAATTGTCATTTTCTCTTGATAAACTGACAAATTTATCATTAAAAAGTTACTTTCTTTATTCCAGGTATAGCACTTCGGCATTGTTTATGATTTCCAAAAATAGTTATTGGATTATGTTTGTAAACTGGTCTGTCAGAGGTATCACTTTTAATTGGTTAAATTATGATTAGGTCTTTGATTGGGCCATGTCAGTAGGACATTGAGACCCCACCCCTTGGTGGGTGAGGACTTAACAGATAACAGACATGGCAAAGGACAGAGTTGGAGTTCTGATGCTGGTGTTTTGAGCTGGAGCCTGGGAAGTGAACACACAGGAGAAGAACACAGAGGAAAAGAGATGGCTCCTTAGACATGGCACAAGCCCTGGGGAGAGAAAAAGAGCCATTAGCCTGAAGGTCTACAGCTGGCCTTGTGGAGAGCACACAGCAGCTGAGCCCAGAGAGAAACAGAGCCCCAGGAAGAGAGTACCCCAAGAAACCTGAACTCTTGGCAGCCATCAGCAGCCATCTTGCCCCAAAATATGGCAATAGACTTCGGTGAGGGCAGTAACTTATGCTTTATGGCCTGGTAACTGTAAAATTCTACTCCAAATAATTACCCTTTATAAAAGCCAACAGATTTCTGGTATTTTGCATCAGCACCCATTTTGCTCACTAATACACCAGGTAATATTCTTTTTTTATTAGAGAAGTTGTGGGTTTACAGAACAATCATGCATAAAATACAGTATTCCCGTATACCACCCTATTAACACTTTGCATTGGTATTGTACATTTGTTACAACTGATGAAAGCATATTTTTATCATTGTACTATTAACTTTATCTCTAGTTTTCTGACAGTATAATCATTGATAATATTCTTTACTCTTTTTTTACTGATATTTATAGTCCCTCCAACTCTCTTGCTAAATTTGTTAGAAGATCTAATCACCTAGGGACTATAAAGGGGCATGACAAACATAGAGGAATTTGAGATAGAGGAAACTAAGTGTACTATCAACTTAAGATTCTCTTTTATCTTTACTTTTGTCCCAGCATGACACCAAGAGAGCTTTTTATATACTACAAGTACTGTTCTAGAGTTTAATACCTTCTATAACAGCATGTTTTTGGTTGTTTAATCACTGATTTAAAACTAATCCAGAGTCCACCTTTCTCCCAAACTTCTCTTTCTGATCTCTTCATAGGCATAACAATTTGGCCATAATTAAAGATCTTAGTGAAATCCTTATCTACTTTTTAAGACATTATGTATGTCATTATCCTTTGAGTTATTTAATGACTGGACTGAATGGAAAGTTTCAAAAGAGTGCCAAAAAGGGATAGTTTATAAAGTTTCCAAGACAGAATATTTTTCTCCAATAGCAGTAACAGAAATCTGTATTCTACTTCTGTTTACTTGTATGGACTTTACTGCTAGAGGGCAAAGCATATTCTTTCATCAGTAAGGAACAACATAATGAATATGACTGCTAAAATAGCAAGAGGAGACTTGCATTCTCAAATAATTTTGGGAGATTGGATTCACTGTTGCTAAAATTATTTTTTTTTTCTGTTGCTCAATGTATTTGGTGGGCATCTTTCTTTATCACTGATTCAAGAAAATGGAGTGAAAATAGGAAGTGAAATATTTTTACTATACCTCTGGCCTTAACAGTATTTCTGAATGTTTATAAAATTTCTCTTGAATTTGTGATATTGAATATGGAGAACTAGAAATGGTTTTATTTATCCAGGAGATTTAGGTGTTTTATTTTATGTCATGCTTCATGTACATATATCACAAGTATATGACTTCTTTCTAAAGTTTTTTTTTTTCCTTATGATTATTGGTTGGAAACAAATTGTACCAAATCTGGGTGTTAAGTATTCTGATTACATTGTATATAAAATAAAGTTTATGTCTAGCCTTCAGCTCAAGGATCATATGTACTGCCATAAAATGAAAAAAGGAGCACAATTGAAAATAGAATTTTAAAATAACGAAAGTAATTCAACTTCAAATAAAAGTAAAATGCTGCATTGTAGAATGTTCAGAAATATAAAGTAGAAAAGTAGTGATATGTGTTTAGCTTTTTCATATTTATCATATCAATGTGTTTTTTGTCATGTAAACTTTATAAAAACAATGATAAAGCTAATAAAAAGGTAAAGGAGAAGTGAGACCCAGTGGGAGGAAACATGTTGAAATAAGGAATATGTGTAATGTGATTCAGTTCATGGACACCTGATCATTTTACCATAGAACATACAAATGAAATAATACTAGATAAATAAGCCTCTGTATGATGCCCATATTAAAGACCTAAATTTTATTAATAACTGAAAAAATTAAAAATATTAAGGAAATCCAAATAAGATATTGATTTTTAAATGATTCTGATTTTTAATTCACTGTAAGTTTATGGCTTATTATTCAAATATGTTATTATCTGAATTTTAAAATAATACTGGAAAGTGTGTGCATGAAAAAAAAGCATTTTTAATCACATAAATTTATCACTCAATTGAAAGGAAACATGGGCTTTGCAATGTATTTGTTCATTTGATATCTTATTCCAAAAAAGGATAAGACATATTAAAAATATCATTCTGTAAAAGGAATGAGGAAATAATGAATAAATTTGGGATTATGCAGAAATTAATGGATATTTGATTAAGAAAAAACATGGAGAGAAATGATGATTTTGAGTTGAGTTATATTAGAAAAGCAATTGAAGAAAAAAATATAGGTTGTAAAGGTAAGGGAATAGAAAAGTAGTCATATATAGTAGATTATTGCTGAATGATATGGTGAGATTTAGTGACAAAATCACTAAGGAATAGGTAATATAATGACTTAATTTGTATTTCAACTACTACTTTCTTTCTTCCATGCTTTTATATTCACAATCCCAGGTAAAAAGCATCATTGATTGCTTTTACAGAAAAGAATATAAATGATTGATAAATTGGAAGAGTAAAGAACTTGTTTTGTAGAGATAAAAACTATGATCCTTGGTAAGTCATTTAAATACATTTATTTGTTAGGGCAAGTCGAGTCACATTTTCAAAATAACATTTTAATATTTTTGATTGAACATTATTCTACATGAATCACTTTATGAATCCCTTACAGTAGATTCAAAAATTTCACTCACAATTATTTTCTATTTTTACTCTCGATGTGGAATGTGAGAAATATTATAAGAAACTGACACGTTGTTTAAAATCAATTCCTATTCATACTTAGCTAGTAAATTGATATGCTATTATTGGCCTTAGTGTCTAAATCAAAATATATTGACCACTATAAATGCTCTAGTTCCTTCTGAAAAAATTTGGTCAATTATTTTCATGCCTTTTCAAGAAGGAAACAGTGAAGCTTTTAGCTATTATCTAATGTCCTTTAGAGTCCATATGCTTATTAATATTCAACACTGCCATACATAATAAACCAAAGCTGATTTTCTTAAACTGGATGCTATTAAAAAGCTTACATTGACACATGTCCTTAGATTATTTTTGTGTCATAGGTATAGTCTTTATAATTTCACAAATCTTTTTCATCTCATTTTAGAGAACAAATTTGAATCATCTGGGCTACTCTCATTAATGTTATTATATCATATCTTTTTGTATAAATGTTTGACACAAAGATTTGTGTATTTTTTGGATGTCTTAATTTGTATCTTATATGTAATATTCATTTCACATAAAGCAAAACACACAAACACACACACATACTCTTAATGAAGATTAATTTTTTATATGTAGGCAGTAATCTCATTCTGAAGTTCAGGTCCCTAGATTAGAATATTGGCTCAATCTCTTCCTCAGTGAGGCAAAAATGGACAAATTTCTTTAATTCTTCATGGTTGACTTTTGTTATTCATAGTTTGACCCTTATTCATAGGGATGATATGAGACTTACATACGTTAATACACAAAATAAGCTTTCAAAAAGAACAATATTATTATTAAGATTGAAACACTGAAAAACAGAACACAGACAACCACAAGGATATAGAATAAGGGGAATGAAATATCCAAAAGGAACCTTACCACACACAAAATAGCAACAAATATAAAACCCTAGAGTAGAAAGAGAAGCTAAAAAAGCTTACAAAATTAAAAAGATGCCTAGACACCATCAAAAAATTACAATCCATACTAAGAAACACAAAGACATGACCCAAGCTAATGAAAAAATTTAAAAAACAGGAGGAGATACAGAATGTGGAACAACTAATCAAACATGTCCAAACAAATATCATGAATCAACTTTATGAATTGACAGAAGAGATGAAGAATATTCAAAAGACACTGGAAGAACATACTGAAGAAATTGTAAACATATGTAAAAAGATAACCAATCTGATGGTGATGAATGGCACAATGCAAGAAATAAAAAAAATATAGTGAAATCACATAACAGCAGATTTGAACAGACATAGAAAAGAATCAGGGATGTCAAAGACAGTACAGCTGAAATCAGACAGATAATAGAACAAATAGATAAAAAAGATGGAAAAAATCCAGCAGGGACTTAGAGATTTGAATGACAACACAAAACACACAAACATATGCATTATAGGCACCTCAGAGGGAGAAGAGAAAGGAAAGGGGGCAGAAGGAATGTTGGAGGAAATAATGGCTGAAAACTTCCCAACTATTTTGAGGGACATAGATGTACATGTCCAGGAAGCACAATGCACCACAAACAGTGTAAATCATAACAGGCTTACACCAAGACATATACTTATCAAATTATTCAATCCTCAGGATAAAGAGAGATACTGAAAGCAGCAAGAGAAAAAAGATCCATCACATACAAGGGAAGCTTGATAAGATTAAGTGCTGATTTCTCATCTGAAACCATGAAGGCAAGAAGTATGACATAGTTAAGGTGCTAAAAGGAAGGAAAAAAAAAACTATCAGCAAGAATTCTGTATCCAGGAAAACTGGCACTCAAAAATAAGAGAGACTTCAAAATACTCACAGATAAACAGCAATTAAGTGAGTTTGTGAACAAGAAACCTGCCCTTCAAGAAATACTAAAGGGACTTCAGCAGGTTAAAAGGAAAAACAGGAGAGAGAGGTTAGAGAAGAGTGTAGGAAGGAAGATTATTAGTAAGAAAAACCAGAAAGATGAAAAGAAAAATAACATATGACATATATAAACCTAAAGAAAATATAGCTAATGTAAATAATACCTTGACACTAATAACATTGAATGTTAATCGGTTTAAATCTCCAAACAAGAGACATAGATTGTCAGAATGGATAAGGAAATATAACTCATCTATACGCTGTCTACAAGAAGCTTACCTTAGACCCAGGGAGACGAGGACTTTGAAAGTGAATGGTTGAAAAACCATTTTGCATGCAATCAGTAACCAAAAAAGTGCAGGAGTACTTATACTAATATCAGACAAAATAGATTATAAATTAAAAACTATTATAAGAGTCAAAGAGGAATACTATATAATAATCAAAGGGGTAATCTATTAGGAAGAAATAACAATCATAAACATTTAAGCAGCTAACCAGGGCACCTCAAAGTACATGAGACAAACATTGGAAAAAGAAGTGAAGAAATATATGCCTCTACAATTATAGTGAGGGATTTTAATACACCATTATAACCATTAGACAGAAAAATTCAACAGAGGATTAGTTCAAATTCAAAGAAACAGAGACTTTGAATAAAACGTTAGAAGATCTAAACTTAATAGAAATATACAGAACACTACACCCACATCAGTGGGATACATATTCTTCTCAAGTGCACATAGATCATTCTCCAGGATAGACCACATGCTAGGCCACAGAACAACTCAATGAACATAGAAAGATTGAAATTATAAAAAATAATTTCTCTGAGCACAATGGAATGAAGCTGGAAATCTGTAAGTGGCAGAAAAGCAGATTAGGCACAAAGATATATGGAAGTTATACAAGACAATCTTAGACAATCAGTGGGTGAAGGAGGAAATTGCAAAAGAAATCAGTAACTACCTTGAAATGCATGAAAATGACAACACAATGCATCAAAACCTATAGGATGCAGCAATAGCAGTCCTGAGGGGGACATTT
>PVKH010002262.1:0-27680 GCA_004027955.1 Chaetophractus vellerosus
TGTAGACAATGAGGCTTTCTATGCTTTGTGTCTCTCCACAAGGCCAGCTGTAGGCTATCAGGCGAACGGCTCACTCCAGCATCAGAACTGCTTTTTTAAAATCTCCTTCTCCAAATCTCCTCTCTGCTTCTCTCCAATCTCTGCTTCTACTTGAGACCACCTCCACCGAGGGGTGGGGCTCAACATTTCACTGACGTGGCAAATAACGCCCTACTCATAACTTAATCATGCCCAGATGAACAGATGAGCTTACAAACATAATCTAATTTATATTTTTGGAATTCATAATTAATTCAAACTCAAACCATCACATACATCTTTACTAGTGAGAAACCCTCTGAAAACTGGGTTTAGTAGGGAATGTTCTTAATTATATCTAAAAGAAATGTCATACAGAATGGCTAACTATTAGAAATGATTCCATTTTTTTGTCTTTATTCCTTAGAGAAGTTGTAGGTTTACAGAATAATGATGCATAAAATAAGAGTTCCCATATACCATATTATTATTACCATCTTGCATGAGTGTGGTACATTTCTTACAATTCATGACAGAATATTTTTATAATTGTACTATTAACTATAGTCCATTGTTTTCAATAGAGTTCACTGTGTTGTGCAGTCATAGTTTTAAAATGTTTATTCTAGTAACATGTACAACCTAAAATTCCCCCTTTTAACCCCATTCATGCATATAATTCAGTGCAGTTAATTATATTCACAACGACCCCATTTTATTCAGGCACTAGATAAAGATACCTGTTACTTATTCATCACTAAGTGGGATATGCTAACCAATACAAGGCAGGGAAAAAATGAGAAGTATAAAAGAAAAAAATATACAGCTGCCTATATCAAGATAACATATTCATCTCCATAAGGATTACATTTAAAATTATAGACTTATAAAGAGATTTAAGCAAGGTAGGTAGAGTGCAAATTAAATTAAGTAAATTAATAGTTTTTATAAAAATTCATATCCAATTAGAAAATGTCTTAAGAGCCCATTCATAATACCAACAGAAATTGGTAATTCCAAGTAACATAAGCATCAGTAAGTACTTAAGGCCTATATAAAACAACATTCTAATACTTTACTTTTAATAGACATTGACAAGTAATTACAATAGTCATATGGAAAATAAAAGAATGCAAGAATATTCAAGGAATATTAAAAAGGAATAAAAATGAGTGGAGTCTTCTCATACCAAATATAACATCACAATACAAAGGAAATGAATTTTGAAAAACTATACTATCATAGGCAGAAAAGTAGGCAAATTGATTATAATAACAGAGTGTGAAAAAAATCCATGTGTGCATAAGAATTGAGATTATGATAAAGGTGGTATTTCAAGTTCTAATGAAAAAATTTATTATTGAGTAACTGATATTAACACAATTGTCCATCTGTGAAAAAATGAAAATAGTATAGTATTTACACTATTCATAATAATAATAATAGCAACAATGGATTAAAGAACTAAAGGTAAAAATAGAAACAAACAAACAAAAATCAACTGAAGATGATGGAAGAATAGGAAGCTCCTCTACCAGAACAACTGTAAAACGGGTAGGAATTGTCGGATTCAACTATTTTGAAACTCCAGACCTAGTAGAACACTGTGAAGCATGCAAGGAAGAGTGGGAGAAAGAGGCTGGTAAATTGTGGTAAATAACAGTGAATTTCACTTCTGTGCAGAGGCTATCATTGCCTATACCCCAGCCTTGTGGCAGGCAGCAGTGAGGTACTCAACCTTGGCCCCTGGTGCAGCTTGCTGGTGCCGGGATGGGCTATAAAGACCTGATTCTTCAAGATCTTTGGGGAGGAGGTCCGATAATTGATTAATGCTTTTGATTATCTACTGCAGATAGTTGGGGGTCCAGCTTTGAAGGTGGCCGTGTTCCAACCCACCTCAGACAAATGCAGTTCCCTTCCTCTAAATTACTGAAAACAGCTAAAGGACTGTATTTACTAGCTAAATGCTAAATCAAGAAAATGCAACTTCAAAGCACCATAGGAGAATCTCCCAGCGCTCTTGCAGTCTCCTCCCCCTCATCTCCACCAGAGCAGTGTGGAGGCAGCTGGCACTCCCTTTGTGGATCCCTGGCCTTGTCCCAGCGGGGAAAGACTGACTTGGGAAACTCCTCTCTGGTGCGCACCACTCCCAGAATTTGCCATCCAAGCAGAAGCAACTTAAGACAGCAAAAGCAGTATAAGAATAATTGAGTTGGGCACCCTGGGGCAAAGGCTTTAAGTCCTGTGGTGGAGCACCCAGGAGAGGGAAAAGGAGTAGAGGAGGCATTCAAATTCCTACAAACAATGAGAATTCCTAAGGCCACTAGCAAGCAGAAGCCCAGGAAAAGACACAGGCTCTGAGAAGACCAGGAGGACCCTGCACTGTGCATTTAACTTGACTGACCTTGAAAAGAGGGATGAAATCTGAAGTAGAGCACCATCCAATGCAAACTCAATTTCTAAAGAGCATAAAAGGTGGCTTTTGTTGTTGTTGTTGTTGTTTTGGCAGGGGTTTGTTTGCTTTTGCTAGCTCATTGTACTGTCATCTCTGTCATATCACTGGAAGGATACAAACTCAAAAAACAGTTAGCTCTGTGAATAAATTCCAGAGTTAACTTCTTAAAATATTGAATTGTAAGAAAAGATTACAAGATAAGGAAAGAAGCAGGAAATGGTGGCTCATACAAAGGAAGAGGATGTAAATCCAGAACGTATCACAAAAGAATGCTAAACTGTGGACATATTGAACAAAGACTTAAAAAAAAAAGATCTTCAAAATGCTCAAGGAGAAGGAGGAAAATTCAGAGAAATAACTAAAGGATATCAGGAAAACAATAAGTGAACAAAATGAGAATCTCAATAGAGAGAAAGTTTAAAAAGGAAGCCAAGAGAACTAAAATGAGAAATTCCCAGGAGGGTTTGAACAAAAGATTGGAACTGGCAGAAGAAAGAATCAATGAACTCATGGACAAGACAACCGAAATGAATCAGGCTGAGGAACATAAAGAAAAAAATTAGAAATACAAAAAATAGCCTAAGAGACCTGAGGGGCACCATCAAGCATACTGACAGTGCATTATGGGAGTCCCAGAGGAAGAAGGAGGCGAGAAAAGAGCAGAGGGAATATGCAAAGAAATAATGATGGAAATGCCCTAAACTTGAAAAAACACACGAATGTGTGCATATGAGAAGCCCATTGAACACCAAACAGGAAATACTAAAAGAGAAATATTCCTGACACATAGTGGACAAACTGTTGAATACAAAGGCACAGAGAGAGTTTTGAAAGCTTCAAGAGAAAAGTAACATGTTATGTGAAAGGAAGTCCAAATTAGACTAAGTATTTTTTTTCTCATCAGAAACCATAGAGGAAAGGAAGAAGTGGGTTGAAATAGTGGAAGTGCTGAGAAAAAAAACAAACAAGAATTTTATATCTGATGAGAATTTCTTTCATAAAATGAGGTAGAGGTTAAGACATTCTCAGACGAAAGCTGAGGGAGTTCATTACCACTAGAACTGCCCTACAAGCAAAGCTAAAGGGAGATCTTTAGACTGAAAGGAAACGATACTAGACAGTGGGACAACGCCCATCCCAAAAGACAGAGAGTATCTACAACTGCAAGCAACACAGTTCCATGAATCTGCCCCATGGGATCTAAGCCCCTTTCAACTGAAAGCAGAGTGGGCATCACCATCCCAAAGTCCTCAAGATTAAGGAATGAACAAACAAAAGGGGGGAATGCAACCATGAACTAAAGTAGACTTATTGTTATTAGAGTAATGGAAGAATTGTAACATTGATATAAAGGCAGTGGTCACCAGAGATTCTGAGGGGAGGGAGAGAAAAGAATAGGTATAACATGGGTCATTTTTGGGACATTGGATTTGTTCTGCATGACATTGAAATAACAGATACAGGCCATTATACATTTTGTCAAAACCTATAAAATTGTGGGGTGCAAAGTGTAAACCATAATGTAAACTATAGACCATGCTTAGTAGCAATGCTTCAATATGTGTTTATCAATTGTAACAACTACACCACACTAATGAAAGATGTTGTTAATGGGGAAAAGTGTGGGAAGGGTGAGGGTGGGGTATATGGGAATCCCCTATATTTTTGATGTAACATTTATGTAATATAAAGGTTCTTTAAAAAATTAAATTAAAAAAGTACCCTTGGTAACAGTAACCATTTGGGAAGTTATAAATGTCAGTACTATTACATTGCATGTTTTGATATTTAACTCCACTTACTTCTTACATGTGCTAAAATGTAAGTGCATTCTCAATGATAGACCATATGTGAGGTTAAAAACAAGCCTTAATAAAATAAACAATATTGAAATCATACAATGTATCTTCTCTGACCACAGTGGAATAAAACTAGACGTCAATAACAAAGGAAGAACTGGAAAAGTCACAAAAAGATGGAAATTTTAAAACATACTCTTAAACAGTAAGTGGGTCAATGAAGAAATCACAATAGAAATTAAGAAGTATCTTGAGGCAAATGAAAACACAATATAACACAACTTATGGGATGCAGCAAAGACAGTGCTCAGAAGGAAATTTATAGTTCTAAGTCTTTACATTGAAAAAGAAGAAATGTCTCAAATCAGAGATCTAACTTCAAAACTTGAGGCTGAAGAAAAAGAAGAGCAAACTAAACCAAATGTGAGCACAAGGAAATAACAAGGAATAGAATGGAGCAAAAGTTGATTCTTTGAAAAGATCAAAGCCAGATAAAGATGCAACAAGGAAGGAAAAATACAGACCACGTATCTCTTATCATAGACGCAAAAATCCTCAACAAAATACTAGCAAATCAAATCAAACAGCACAATAAAAGAATTATATACCATAATCAGGTGGGATTCATCCCAGGTATGCAAGGGTGGTTCAACATAGGACAATAAATTAATGTAATATACCACATTAATAAAATTAATGAAAAAAATGCATGGTCATCTCAGTTGATGTAGAAAAGACATTTACAAAATCCAGCACCCCTTCCTGATTAAAAAAAAATGCAATCAACACTTAGAAAACAAGGAATAGTGGGTAACTTTCTCAACATGATAAAGGGCATATTAACATCATATTTAATGATAAAAAGCTGAGATCTTTCCCTCTAATATCAGGAACAAAACAAGGCTTTCTCACTGTCCCCACTGTTATTCAACATTATACCAGAAGTTCTAGCCAGAATAATTAGCAAGAAAAGAAATAAAAGGCACTCAAATTGGAAAGGAAGAAGTAAAACTTTCCCTATTTGTAGATGGCATGAAAAATCCACAACACAGCTCCTTTATCTAATAAATGAATTCAGCAAAGTGGCAGGGTACAAGATCCACAACTCAAAATAACAGTAGTGTTTCTATATACCTGTAATGAATAATAAAAGAAGGAACCAAGAAAAAATTCACTTGCAATATAAACTAAAAGAATCAAATAACTAGGAATCAATCTAACCAAGAAAGTAAAGGATGTGTATATATATACATTGCTACAAAACATTACTAAAAGAAATCAAAGAAAACCTAAATAAATGGAAGGACTATCCGTGCTTATGGATTAGAAGACTATTGTTAAGATGCCAGTTCTACCAAAGAGATTCACAGATTCCATGCAATTCCAAACAAAATTCCAACAGTCTGCTTTGAGTAAATAGAAAAGCCAATCATCAAATTTATATGAAAGGTAAGGGGCCCTGAATAGCCAAAGCTATGTCAAAAAAGAAGAATGAAATTGGCAGACCCACACTTCCTGATCTTAAAACTTATTACAAAGCCACAATAATCAAAACAGCATGGTACTGGCAAAAGTGTGGACATAGAGACAAATGGAATCCAATTGAGAGTTCAGAAATCAACCTTCAGATTTATGACCAACTGATTTTGGACAAGGGGGCAAAGACCACTCAATGATGAAAGAATAATTTCTTCGACAAATGGTGCTGGGAAAACCAGATCTCCACATGTAAAAGAAAAGAAGGTAGACCCCTACCTGATACCATGTAAAAAACCAACTCAAAATGAATCAGATGTAAATATAAGAGCCATAATGATCAAAATCCAGAAGGAAATATATGGGAGCATCTTCAGGACCTCTAAGAAACAACGGTTTCTTAGATTTTACACACAAAGCACAGGTAATAAAAGAAAAGAAACAGGTAAATGGGACCTCATCAAAAGTAAAAACTTTTGTTCATCAAAGGACTTTATCATGAATGTAAAAAAATCCTACATAGTGGGATAAACTTTTCAGAATCCATGTATTCAATATGGATTTAATATCCAGAATATATAAAGAAATCCTACATCTCAACAACAAAAAGACAAACCACACATAAGAATTGAAAGCAGGGACTTATATAGATATTTTCACACCAAGGGTTCTAGAGGCATTATTTATTTTCCAGAATGAAAGTCCATCAACCAATGAATAAACTAAATGTGGTGTTTATTTATTTATTTTTTTTTTAAAGATTTATTTATTTTATTACATATCTCCCCTTCCCCCCCGCTGCGGCGACACGCCGAGACTTGGCCACTGCGCAGGCGCGGCTTTCCCCGCTTGTGGGCGGCTTCTGCTTCCGTCACGGCCGGCTTTTTCAGTTCGCGGGTGGCTGGCTGTGCTCCATTCGCGCGGGCGACCTGCCCTGCCCGTGGCGGCTTTTGCCTGTCCGTGGCAGCTTTTGCCCTGCCCACGGCGGCTCTGGCCTGCCCATGGCAGCTTGCCATTCTCAAGGCGGTCTGCCCACTAGGAGAGGTCCCCGGGAACCGAACCCGGGGCCTCCCATGTGGTATGCCGACGCCCTATCCACTGGGCTATCCAGTCGGCCCCCTAAATGTGGTGTTTATACATACAGTGGAAGACTATTCCAATTCTGATACACGTGACAACATGGATGAACCTTGAAAGGACAATGTTGAGTTAGATAAGCCAGACAGAAAAAGACAAATAGTGTATGATCTCACTGATAAGAAATAATTAGAATAAGCATAGAGTCAGACTCTAGAATATAGGTTATCAGGAATGGGGTGAGGGTAGGGAATATGGAGTTAACTCGTAAATGGTACAGAGTTTCTATTTTGGATGGTGGAAAAGTTTTGGTAATAAATAGTGGTGATGGTAGCACAATGTTAAATGTAATTAGCAGCACTGAAAAATATATTTGAATTTATTATAAGGAGAAGTTCAAGGTTGTATATTTGTTACCAGGATTTTAAAAAAATCCATAGGACTGTAAAATACAAAGAGTGAATCCTAAAGTAAGCCATGAACTACACTAAATAATACAATTATGAAAATGTTCTTTCATCAATTGCAACAAATGTCTCACATTAATGCCAGGATTTAATATTAGGGTGGCGTATGGGAACTCTGATTTTTATGCCTGATTTTTCTCTAAATCTACAACTTCTCTAATAAAAGCAATCAAATTGAAGTAAAGTTAGAATATGTTTATGATTTTATTGTAAAACTGGCCTTAATAATAAATAAAATACAAAATATAAATGTCACATAGGAAAGCTTTATAAATTTCATTTAAATTAGAAATTTGTATGACCAAAAAAATACTTTTTAAAGATCCAAAACAAGCGCTATTAATAGTCTGCTACAAATACAACAGACAACCCTCTAAGTTACATGAAAAAGTATAATAAATCAAAGAATTGAAAAGATGCCAAAATAGTAAATTAAGCAGAAGATACACATGGGAAATTTATAGAGAAGGAAGAAAAACAAATGACTAATAAATATATTAAAAGATGCTTAACCTGCCCCTCAAACAGGGTTTGCTAAGTAAAAGAATATGATCTGTTTTTACCCCCAAACAGGCAAAACTTTGATCATTAAAATATTGGCGGAAAGAGGCACTTCTGTACAATGCTAGAGGGAGTATAAAACCGTACCACCAGCCATTCTTTCCATCCTCCTTATAGCCAGAATACTTTTATTTGCAGCAATATGTAAAATATCAGTGATATATCATGATAGGTCTAAGCCAATGATGACAGCCTGGTTCCCCTTTGCTGGAAACTCATGTTCCTACCCTCTCTTCCCGCTGGCAGGAATTTTGGACCCAGTTCCGGTCAATTAGTTATAATGGGAAGTATGCTGAAAGGTACTGGGCTCCCTGATAAAAGGAAAGCTATTTTGTCTTGGCCCTCTTGCTCCTGCTTTTAAATACAGAATATATTGATGTGTAGGGACAAGGGAGTCTAAAAGGAGAAGGGGAAAATCCAACATATGAGGATAGTTGAGAAACATAAAAAGAGCCAGCTCCCTGGCTGATACAGTCAAGCTGTTGAACCAGCTTAGTAAATACCTACCTTCAGTCTTCTTGTAAATGAAATAAATATCTGTGTTGCTTAAGCCACTGGTAGACATTTCTCTCAGCCAAATGTTTCCCATTATACATACTGTGGAATAGTATGTGGTAATTAAAGAGAATCACATAAATCTGTATT
This sequence comes from Chaetophractus vellerosus, assembly GCA_004027955.1. Classification (NCBI taxonomy): domain Eukaryota; kingdom Metazoa; phylum Chordata; class Mammalia; order Cingulata; family Chlamyphoridae; genus Chaetophractus; species Chaetophractus vellerosus. The sequence goes on from PVKH010002262.1 coordinate 8,499, forward strand.
TATTGATATGGAAGAGTCCAAGATACATTAATTGCTAAAAGCAAGCTGCACAATTCTATGTGTATAAATATATCTATACGTGCACATAAATATACATGCATATATATAAAAAATAAAAACAAGCGTGAGTGAGTACATCCCTATCTCTATGTATTTAAAGATTTTTTTTTTAATTTTCTGCTTTTTGTCTCCCCCCACCCTGCGGTGACGTGCCAAGTCAGCTTCACCGGTGAGCGGTGGCCTTGCCCACTCACAGGTGGCCTGCCCCGCTTGTGGGTGGCTCTGCCCTGCCCGTGGGTAGCTCTGCTCTGTCTGTGGCGGCTTTTGCCCTGCCCACGGTGGCTTTTGCCTTCTCAAGTGGTCCACCTGCCCGGAGAGGCCCCAGGGACCGAACCCAGGGCCTCCCATGTGGTAAACCGGCGCCCTATCCACTGGGCTATACAGCCGGCCCCTCTCTATGTATTTAAAGTGTGTACACACACCAAACTGATATCTGATAACAGTGGTGTCTAAGGAAGTAGACCAAGTTGGACATAAAGATGAAGGTGGGAATCTGTTCACTGTAACCAATAATTCTTCTACAACTACAAGTAAATAAATAAATAAAAAGTTACATGAAATAAAATCATTTTAAATGAAAAAATAATGAAGAGACAAAAAATACCTGTTGTTATTTTGAAAGTCCTAACAGAAGTTCATGAAATGGTCCAAAACCTGCAATAAACTCAGGGACGGAGTGTGCTTTTAGTAGCTATTCCTATTTAAAATATGGGGGGGGGGGAGACACATTTTATATACATGTTATATTCATACATTTCCAACTATCTGGTGTAAAATAGATTTATCTGTGCTAAACAAAGAAAGATACTGGGAAACACATGCCCTAGCCATTTAGAGATCTATGGGAAACAGATGCTTCCCCACACAAAAGGATTTAGTTCTTCACAGATGTTGCCACGGAAGGTCTTATGTTGTCCTGCTGTTGTGGCGAGTACATTGTGAAATAAAAGGACAGCATTGCTTTAATCCATAAATGACAACCCACACTATTTTCCAGAATCCACCACAAGATAACAGATGTGATGGTTCAAATTAGAGAAAATTGTTATGACATTATATGTTGAATACATTAGAAATTTATTCACCAGACTAATAATGGAGGTAGACAGACATTAACAGACAGGCAAGAGAAAAAATATGTTTAAAAACGAGATTCAATTGAGATAGAATGTCAGCCAATGTGATAAGTCAGCAAAGCCACACAATAACTTGGGGAAAACATAGGAAATTTTGATTTATAAAGGAAAGAATGTGAGCTCTTACTCGAACTTTGTACTCCAGGGCCTAGTACTGGACATTATTCAATATTCTGTATTCCTGTTTGGTGCCAAATCTTGTACAGGGCATTAGGAATTCGAAGATAAAAAGGCAAAAGCCTTCCTCTTATGGAATCACCATCTACTTGTTGCACCCAAGAGAGTACGGTAAATAGAATATTACAGAAACAAGCATGCAAGAGAAAGTGGCCCAGACTGGGAATAATTATTCCCATCAGGAAAGGAGGAAATAAGGGAAGCGGTGATATAGCAATTTGTTGTTTACCTTGGTTGGACGAGGGGAAGCAATCAGGAATATTTAGGGAACCAAGAGAAATCAGGTTTTAATGAAGCACGAGTAACGGATGAGGCCTGAGGCTGGACAGGTGGCTGGAATCAAATTTGAAGGACTGGGATTGCTAATGAAAGGTGCTTGCTCTGAGCACCCAGATGTTAGGACGCAGCTGGAGTGCCATGGTGAGACTAGGATTTTGGAAATTTTTAGGCTTGCATGTTAGTTGGGCATTGATGGAGTAGAGGAACTAAAGAGGGGTGCGCTAGAGACAGGGAGACCAGTGAAGAGCTGTTGCAATTGTCTCAGCAAGCAATGGTGAAGGCCAGAATTAATGCTTATATTAGGTGCTCAACAAACATTTGGTGAGCAATCGCCAAGGTACTTCTACCATGTTCATTTTAAAGTAAGGAAAAGAGCAGAAGAGAGGGAAGAAAGAAAGAAGGAGAAAAGAGACAAAGAAAGAGAAAAGCCTGTCTATGGTGCAGCAATTCCAATGTTAATGAAGGGTTATGCTTGCTTGGGTATTGCACAATCCTAGCAGGTGCCCCGTCTTCTACCTTTCTCAATATATTGAATCTTTTTTCCTGATTTTCATATGTTCTGTTAACACCTTCCTTTTTTTTTTTCTTACTGGTTCTTCCGGAAATTTTCTCTTTCCTCTTTTAAGCAGCTTGCTTTCTGTATTAGCCATCCACTGGGAATTCTCCTTTTCTATCAAAATCTTCCCACATTCACAATGACCTTCTCTTCCGAGAATAATGCCAGGCATTTTTGATTATAAGATGCATTTTATTTTTTCCAGCTTTTTCATATGTTCTCCTTCCCAATTAAGTTATGCTTTCTAGAGGTCAAGGACTTCTAATATTTTCTTGGCATTTCAGTATCTTGCAAAGTGTTGCGCCCAGAGAAGCATCGAATTTAAGAGCCATAAGGGGCTAAAATCACCTTATAAAACTCTCACATGGATTAAATGAAGAAACGCTCACTCAGAAATATTAAAGGCATTGCTCAAGATCCCACTGTTAGAGAAAGAACCAGGTTTCGAACCTTGGCATTTATCTAGTCAACAAGTATTTTTTGAGAGCCAACTATGTACCTGGGCATTATTTTAGTATTTTTTTTTTTCATATTCAAAAGGCCAAAAAAGGTCATCTGGATTCTCAGGCTGGACTGTGGTCCCAGAAAGCTGATCATTTCATTGGAAAGGTTAGCAGATGGGTTTTGCAGCAGAGGTGGCTCGTCCACTAGGTTAACCTGTGACTCTTGGGCTCTGCTGAGATACATTGGGAAGAGTGTCAGAAAGAGATGATCTACTTGGAGACCCATCTCTTTACTAATGACCAAGAGAATACATGCACTAGAGATACCAAAAAAAAAGGAATGGGATCTGAACATTTTATAAAACGTGGCCATGACCCAGCTCATGGAAAGTTCCAAAATGAGGAAAACAAAGAATGCACTTGTGCATCCTAAAACACTCAAAGGAAATTCTCTCTCCTGAAAGCAACAGTTAAACTAATTGCTAAGAACTTCAGGTCTTGCACTCAAATTAAATATTCATAGAACTCCATTTATGTGCTGCATTTAGAAGTTAAGAGACTTTAAAAACCCTTCCGCATTCCCAGTAGTCAGCTAATCCATTAGAAATGTGATACCCACTCTAACCCAGCCACTGAGTGCCAGCCTGGGCGGCCAGCTAAGCTCAGGAGCTTTTTCAAGAGCTGCAGGCAGGGGCTTGAGGATGCTATGTCACTCTGGCAGCAAATCTCTGACCCTTCTCAATAGTGATTTTTGTCACCAAGCAGTTAAGTAAAAGAGAGGGATACACTAAGGGAAATAATGTGAGGAGAGAAGACAATGTCTCACATTGACAAAGGTCTTATTTTCATATTTGGTAATAACAACTGATTCCAATGTGGTTAGGGGTGGGGGAAGCTAGTTTTCAAGTAATTTAAACATTTCTTTAAATTGAATCTGCTTATAAATGTGTTTATAAAAGGTGACTGACTGCTATATAAATAGGTGGCCTCTTTACCATGTTACTCATTTTTTATTTCTTTAGAAAGAATATGTGGTTGGGCCACATTCAGCCTGACACCAGTTTTTGTAAATAAAGATTTATTAGATCACAGCCACACCCATTTGCTTTTATATTATTTATGGCAGACCACATGGTCTCTCTTGTTATGACAGCAGAGTTGAGTAGTTGCAAAACAGACCATGTGGCCCACCAAAAATACTATTTTGTCTTTTGCAGAAAAAGTTTGACAGCTACTGCTTTAGAAAGATATCAATGATATATATAAAGTTCAAAACTTTACTTGAATTGAGCCACATGTGGTTTCACTGTACTTAAATGTGCAAATATAGTTTTAGGAAGGTGAAACCAATGATTCAAGATTTAAGAGATTTAAAAATTCAGTGAAGTTTCTTACAACCTTGATCTGAAAAAGTGCAAATGGACAAAAGTTTTCCAGCCTTACAGTGGAACCATTACTGTGTAACATTGCTTTCCATCCTGCTTCCTTGAATTTCCGGCCATTTGTCAGTATTTTTCTGAGCTTACTGGCAGAAACCACATTTTACTCTCCTGAGTCCTCCCACCCAAGAGGGGTGAGGAAAAACAATTCATGGTGACAAAAGACATCTCTTGGGTTAAATCTGTTTGTTATATACAAGATGGTCTGGAATGCTCAATGGAAACCATCCTTCATAACCTCTCACTACCCTCCGAATGCCTTATTATGCATTCAGAGGAAGTCTCCCCTGGCATGGAAGAAATACATATGCTGCTTCACTTATTATTTATCTGACATGTTGTTAGCAACTACAGTTGAAAACCAGCTCAGAGCGCAATCTGTTAAGGCAGGAGTTCTTAACCTTTTCTGTTCTACAGACCCCTCTGCCAGTCAGGTAAAAACCATGGACCCTTTACTAAATCCACACTATACTGTATATTATTTAATAAATATATCACACCTGCACCAACACGTCCCCACAGAATAATGCTTTTTTAAAATTTCCGTTCAAGCTCACGGACCCCTTGTTACGGACCCCTGTCTTAAGGAAAGACCAAGAAAGGGGGACCAGAGAACTCAGGCTGCATGGTCACTAGAAACCTAATTCTTATTGGAATATTTCAACTCAGACCCCCCCATGAAACAAGATGAAGTTGAAATAAATATATAGGAATGCTGGTTCACTGTCTACATGGACCTTTTCTGGAAAAGGAAAGGAAACAGGCGTGAATGGCAAGTCAACCTCATTTTTTCCAGTCAAGATAGAAGTGTTCACGGAAACAAAAGAATATCTGTTCCTTTGTAACCATGGGAGCTAATTTCTTAGATAAAACGATAAGAGCAGCCTCAGTCATCTCTTGGGCAGTGGGAATGTGGCTTTTTATAAAGAGTTGGCTTATTTAACCTGGCCTCACTTTTTTTTTTTTAAGATTTATTTAATTTATTACATATCTCCCCTTCCCCCCGCTGCGGCGACGCGCCGAGAGTGGTCACTGCGCAGGCGCGGCTTTCCCCGCTTGTGGGCAGTCTCTGCGTCCTATCACGGCCGGCTTTCAGTTCGCGGGTGGCTGGCTGCGCTCCATCCGCGGGCGACCTGCCCTGCCCGTGGCGGCTCTTGCCATGTCCGTGGCAGCTTCTTGCCCTGCCCACGGCGGCTCCGGCCCGCCCATGGCGGCTTGCCATTCTCAAGGCGGTCTGCCCGCTAGGAGAGGTCCCCGGGAATCGAATATCGGTTCAATATTTATCGGGCTTCTGTTATATGTAGGTCGCATTATTTCAAAGATAAATAAGATACAGACCTTGCCCATAAGTAAATAGATAAGTGGGGGAGAGAGAGACATTGAACAGATCATTTCTATATATTAAATATAGATTTCACAGTCAAGAACTAAGGAAAGGTTTGCAAATGATAATCCTGTCCTTAATAATTTTGTTCACTAATTGGAAGCAGGGACAAAAGGAAAATTACTCAAAGACATTAAAAGCATATTAAATTAATGCTTCTCGTCATTCCTTGTCCTCAGCCTGAGCATTAATGAGACCAAAAGCTTTATTTTATTTTTTTTTAAAGATTTATTTATTATTTATTACATATCCCCCCCCCTTTCTGCTTGCTCTTGCTGTGTGTCCATTCTTCTGTGTTTTTCTATGTCTGCTTCTTGTCTCCCCCCATCCCCGCGGCGACACGCCGAGTCGGCCCTCCACGGCGGTGGCTCGTTCCGTTCGAGGGTGGCTCCATTCCGTTCCCATGGGCGGCTTCGCTCCATGTTCTGCGGGCAGCAGTCCTCCATGTTTTTTGCGGGCTGCTCGGCTTCCGCAGTTCGCAGGAGGCAGCTCCGCTCCTCACGGGTGACCCTGCCATGCCCGTGGGGGCTCCGCCCCGCCCGTGGCGGCTTTATGCCTTGCCCACGGCGGCTCTGCCCCGCCCACGGCGGCCTGCCTTTCTCAAGGCCATCTGCCCGCTCGGAGAGGTCCCCGGGAACCAAACCCGGGGCCTCCCATGTGGTACACCGGCGAGCTCTTTATCCACTGAGCTATCTAGCCGGGCCCGAGACCAAAAGCTTTAAATGCTAAGAGGAGTAAATATTCATTAGTGCCACATGAACAGGGCTATCAAGAAAAGATGGGGGGTGGATGTGGCTCAAATGGTTGGGCATCCGTCTGCCATATGGCGAGACCTGGGTTCGATCCCTGGGACCTCCTGGTAAAATAAAAAATATATATATATAGAAGGCACATGGGCCAGGCCCCAACAAGTCACGCAGCAAGATGATGATGTAACAGGGGAGAGCACAGGGAAGAGCCAAGATGAGACACACCAAAAAACCAGGAACTGAGGTGGCACAGATTGCAGAACGCCTCTCTCCCACATCAGAGGTCCTTAGGATCAAATCTCGGTGAAGACTGGAGGAGAAGAGAGGGCAGGAAACAGACACAGAGAATTGCCCAGTCAATGGACACAAAACAGCAAAACGGGGGAGGGGGGGTTAAAATGGATAAAGTAAATAAATAATCTTAAAAAAAAAAAAAGAAAAGATGATTCTCTCTTGACCTTTTATCCTATAAGATCTACTGCACTGAAAGCGCCTGAAGAACTCGGACTACAATGTTACGTATCTTTTACTGCCCACAGCACCTTGCACAGCACTGAATGAACAGAAGGAGGCAACTAAGCCCCCACAGAGAATTAATAGCAAAACATGGGTCCCTTTCTCATGACTTTTCACTCTGTCATCGTCAGGGCCAATCCTGGTGACTCAGAAGACAATCAGCTCCAAACTCCAGGTGTCCTTGGCCCGACACATCTGATAGCTCGCGCCCGGGGAGCAGCTATGTTTGTGTTGCTCGGATTTCCCTACAAGGGGAAGAAATGTTTCCAAACTGCTGCTACCCAGTCCTGCAAGAGCCAGAGCTTCCCACTGCAGCATCGTTCCAGTGCCTGGCCCAATCGAGGGTACTGGCCTTTAGTTTCTAACAACTTCTCTCGTTACAGTTCGTGATGTCTTTTACCTTCTTTATTTTGTTTTAATAAAGTAGGTACAAAGCATGTGTACTGTAAGATGTGGTTCCAGTTATAAACAACTCGAACAGCTCCTTAGCATTTTCTCTTCCTTCTCTTCTTATCCCTTCTCTTCTTATCCCTTCCCTTCTCTTCCTTTTCCCTCCCTTTCTCTGTCTCTTTTTCTTCAGCTTGATATGTGGGCACATGCATGTGTTTGTGCGAATAAAAAAGTCAGTGCTTGCCCAGTAGATTTATTTTTCAGCATTGTTTTATTCTCTTAGTCTCCTGATCTGAATAATAGGAGATAAAATTGAAATAACCAGGAAAGTAAGGGGGGAATTTAAAAATACAAAGATAGATTAAATATGCACAGGTTGTTATTAAGATGCCAGGAATTTGATAAAATTTGAAAAAATTATGCTATAGGAGCCTTTTGCAAGCAACTCAGGTACACACACCAATCTCACCAAGTTTGTGGATTCACAGCATTCCTTTTATAACTTGTTCCTGCTAGCCTGCATTTATTTTATTTTATTTTATTTTATTTTTATTTCTCTAGATTCCTTTCAGTAGAAAATAAAGATATATATCCTGGAATCTGGTATGAAAAGTTCAGCACTGAAAATATCGTATTTGTCACTGCTCTGAATGTGTTTAGAGACTGAATTTCTTTAATCTGCCAAATAATTAGCTTTATGAAAACAGTGAATTCTATTTATGTTTTTCCCCTCATCCAAATATAGTTTTCACTGGCAAAAATCACATATTCAAACAAATTATTCAGACACCTCCCCAAAATGGTTTTCATATTTTCCCCAATTAGACTTGTATATCTAAGACCCTAAACCATATTAACCTAAAATTTAATTACTCCATTAGATGTTATAGCTCTTAAACTATTCTTGCTTCAAGTTCTGCCCCGTGAACAGCAGAATCCGAGGCTTCACACACAAGTGGGATTTTTTAATAATGAGATAGGCCTTAGCCAAATATGAATTTATGTTTTTTAAATGTAGTTATAATAGGAGTGGTGAACTCATAACTAAAAGGCTATTTCCAGATGAATGAATTGGGTGCCGTGAGAGCAGGTACAGCTCAAGTCATGAAACCTGTAGGAATGAGAAAGCAGCTAGACAAAACCTTAACCCAGGAGACCCAGCTTGTGATTCTCAACTCCCAACATGTTTTGCCCCCAAGGTGACATCTGGCAAGGCCAAGGGACATTTGTGATTGTTGCTACTGGGGAGGGAGCACTACTAGCATCGAGTGGACAGAAACCTGGGACCTGCCAACCATCCTACAATGAAAGCACAGGACAACCCCATAGCAAAGCATTACCTAGCCTTAAGAGTCAGGAGTGCTGAGATTCAGAAACCTTGTGCTGGTCCCATGAGCCAAAATCTTTGGGGAATTGCCACACCCTCGACTTTCAAAGCACACTTCTCAACATGCCGTGTGGTATGTATTCATCCTTTCATGGGAAGGAGACAAAAACGAATTTCCTTTTAGTATTTCTGCAACACCCTTAATAGAACCAGCAGTGCCGAGTGTTGCGAAACTAGGACTGTGAATTAATGGTCACAACTCAGAGCTGACCCAGTTAAATGGAGATACTTTGGCACCTGTCAAAGAATTCCGAGGCGGTAGTATTTTATTTCTCATTCCACTGCCAATTCCTAAAAAGCCTTAAACGCACACACACACACAACTTCAGGTTTGGAAATTGCAAGATCATAATCACTTTAAAATCAGAAAATACAATTTTTTTTTGCCTCTAAGCAGAGGAAGTGCGTTTTGATAGAAGAAAAAAAGTGACTTGACTTTTGATTTTATCTTGTGGAATTTTCCATGGCCAGAAGTCAGAGGTAAAGTGACATAGTAGGTTGACAAAGGACTGCTTAATTTTAGCCTCATAAAATATGGAGGAAAGCAAAGGACCAGCAACCATATTCCTGATGTCAGTTATCTCCTGCAGGAGGACTTGGCATGCTAAATATGCTAATGTGCCCTATGAATCTCCAGGGACCGACTGTATCCCATAGGGTCTCCTAACTAATTTCACTACAGAATGCTTTATTGGTTGCATTTTATGGAATTGGCATTCCGCAGAGCATATTTGGAAAGCACTAGAATGGTAAACTTGGCCTCTTCTCAATGAATGCTCCTTTCGTGTGGGGAAAAAAGCAGCAGCCTTAGCCAGCTTATCTGATGCATCTATAGGAGCTAGTCTCTCGCTTAGCTGGACCAAGTCAGATCCATGGAAATGCAGCTTGATCTAATGGATACGGATTGTTCTCTTACTCTTTAAGAGCCCAAACCCTTCCAGAGCAAATTGATCACATACAATAGAAAAGAAATCACCCTAAGCATCTCTGAACTGATGGATTTTCTATATATTCTTTCTGATTTAAAGAAACATCTCCATTGCATTGGTCATTACACACTTAAAGCTGTGACACCACAGAAAGCACAAGGAAATATCTTATCGTAGCTTTCAAAACCGCATTGTTTTTCCAAAGTCAAAAAGACCACAGAACTGTATATAAATACCTGTAATTAAAAGTACAGAGAAGTATAAATATGAGTGCAAATGATAGAGTTGCAGTTTAAAAAAGGACTTTTCATTGACTAAAATTGATTGTATATTGCATTTGCCATGCAATAATTCATGAATATTTTTCAAAAAAATGTGTTGTCCTCTTATTTGACAGTGCTATTCATCCATGCAGAGAAGGATTTATTCTGATGTGCCCACGTTTTCTTCTCTAGATCTCTGCAGCAAGAGTAAGCTTTGATGGGCTGCTATTCACATTTACAAATTAGTTCCATTTCTGTAGCAGCAATTGGTTCATGGTAGATTTGAACCGATATCCTTGTTTTATTTAGCACGAGGCTTATTGACAAAGTGAATCAGTCACATATAGGAATGCCAGCTACATTATGTTGGAAAGCATCTTTAAAAAAAAAAAAATAGCCCATTTTAACTGAATTTCCCCACAAAAACTTAAAACTCACCCATACATCTGGGGCAACACCAAAGGGAAAAGTAGGAGAAGCAAAATAATTATATCCAATTCAACAATTTCTTCTTTGATCAAAATATAAAAGCACTGAAATGGGGGCAAAGAGATGATTCCTTTTTTCAAAGAGCTTACTTATATTTATTTTTCCTCTTTACCAATTATAAAATCGCCTGCGTTTTAGGTGTCACTCCCTTTCTCTCTTCCTTTCTTCTCTCCCCCCTTTTCATTCCTTCATTCATTCACTGAATATTGTTTAACACTTGACAGGCAATCTCCTAAGAGGAGTGGAATAACTACGTTTCTCTAAACTAGTTTGCCAGAAAAGACATTAGAACATAGCGCGGATGGGTCTGATTTATAAAAGGTTAGACCAGTGAATATGGTGAAAGGAACCAAAACAACTACTTCAGGAAAAAGAGATATGCCGAAGCTAATTAATATTTTCAATGCTGCATTAAAACTCTCTTTTTCATACAGTTCGGGAGTCAGCAAACTACAGGCTAAAGGTCAAATCCAGCCTGCCACCTGTTTTTGTACAGTCCACAAGCTAAGAAGGGGTTTTACAATTTTAAATGCTTGGGAGAAAAATCAAAAGAAAAATATTATTTTGTGACATGTGAAAATGATATGAATTCAAATTCATTGTCCATAAATAACATTTTATTAGAACACAGCCACACCCATTTGTTTAAGTACTGTCTACAGCTTACTTTCATGCTGTAACAGCGGGATTGAGTAGCTGGGACAGACCTCATCTAAGATATTTACTATCTGGCTCTTTAAAGAAAAGATTTGCCAACCCTTGATATAATTGGTCTGATAAAAGCAGTGCATGTAGACATTGTAGCTTCAAACTTTGTACTTTTAAAAACAATCAATAAGAGGGCTTTCTATTTGTCTATCAACTTATGAAACAGGCAGGAAAAAGAGATGCTATTTCTGAATCCACGTGGAGACATGTGAAGAAGGGATAAAGGAATCTCCATGGTCTAGGATTTTAGGGTGGACTCTGGGGTACCAAATGAAAGTATATCCAAGAATCATTAGATGATCCATCTACCCACTCAGGTCAGCTCTATCTTGATTCTGCTAAGATACTAAGATTGATTTGTATGAGGAGTTAGAAAAAAATTAAGAGAAATATAAGAGAAATGTAGAAAACTAGAAACTAAGACAGATGGGAAAAGATGAAAGGAATCAGGATAATTTGGTGAGGAGAGGTGAATGCCAAGGCATGATTTACTGTTGTACTTTAAGGCTTGAGGAACGCAAGGCAGGGACAACGATCTTGAGCTGTAGTTGTGGGCTTCGAGCTTATATATTAGAGAGACTTCTGACAAAGTGTGTTGCTAATCATGCAACTGTGTGATCTAAAAAGAGAATTGGTTCTTCAAGTCTGGAAGTTCTGGGGGAAAAAAGATACCCATCCTCTGCTAGAGTTTAAAGGAAAATGGATAATCAAAATAAGCTGCATTGAGTCACCTCTCAGGATGCTTGGCCTTCTGATTATTCTAAGACTATTTCTGAAAATGTGAAAATGTTAACACTCTTCATTAGTTATCAGGAGAAGGTAGTTAGAAGGTATGTGCATGTATATGAAGATTATTGTGTCTTGTCAATTTTTACTATAAAAGGGGTGGAGATGGCAAGGGGTAGAGACTTCCCCCAAAATCTTTGCACCATGAGCTCTCAGTAACTCAGATCAAGATGCTTCTTGCCAAAAGCAGGGCTTTCCAAACAGGACTGATATTTCTGGCCTTGATTTATACTGATCAACAAGCACATGTCTGTAGGGATTAAATTAATTAGAGGAGATTTACTGAATAATGTTCAAAGTCAATAAAATTCTTCAAGGTTTACTGGCTGTACAAGTTGAAGCACAAAATGGCACACCTTGCGGGAGGATTAAGAGGAACTAATTTTGTACCCAAAGGACAGTCATTTTCTATCCTTATGCAAAAAGGGAACTTTGCTTCCACATGTTTGCAGTGGGAGAACTAGGTTCATTGTTATAGAGTTACATGTGTGGGGAAATAGATCCTAGAAAGATAAACTTAGAAAAATAAGGATTGTGTGAACAAGTCTAAAGTTAAAAAGTAAAAGAGCCTTTATATTATGTTTTTCAGGTGTCCAATATAAGGGGAGAGGACATTAAGAAGTTATTTTCCTGTTTTTAGACTTTAAAAATAGGATGAGAAAATGATTTGCCTTCAGTAAGCCATAAAGAAAAAAAAAATTCAGATAAAGAGGGCTGCTAAATTTTCAGTAGATTCTTTTAAATGCCATGGAACCTTCAGGGGGGGCTGCTTAAGATGACCGTTTTATTTGTTCACAAGTCTGTGATTCTGGGCTGGGCTTAGCTGGGTGGTTCTTCTGCTGCTCTTGCCCATGGTGGGGCCATTCAGCTGGTAGGTTGGTGGGGGGATGTGGGGTCTTTTACAATAGGATTATTCGCAACCTGAATGGTGGCAATGGAATATGGTCTTGTCAAGACCATGCTTGTCAAGAGAGACAACCTGATGAGATCCTTCCAATCTCAGGCTACCCGATGAGTGCCTAAAAGCCTATCTGCCTCAAGATAACACTTTCAAGCTCCTGGCTCTCTACCTCTGGAATCAGTCAGGTAGGGTCCTGAAATTTTGCATTTTCACCAACTTCCCAGCTAATGAGGATGCTGATGGTCCAGGGAAAATCTCATGTTCCTTTACATGCAACACAGAAGGAAGGCACCAAAGATCCACTCTAAACCAACTCCTAGTCTGCCACCCGTGAACATGAACGTTTTTACATTACGCTCAGTTGGTACCTTCTGTAAGACTTACAGCTAATTATTCACTCACTATGTAACCAAGTTATCGATGGCCTATTCTATTTGAAAATGACATAAAGCAGCCACTTTGTCCAAGTCCTGAGAAATGGCTTTACCAGAAAAGGAATACTCATTTGTCTAAAGACAAAAAGCTAAGATAACACCTAGGCTCTCCCCCACCCCTCATGGCCACAAATTCAGCCATACAAACATATAAATACAGCGATTTCAGAAACCAGCTGGCATTTCAGGGCCTTGAGAAGGCAATGCAAAGGAAGCAGATCTCAGAGACTATAATCTTGGGAACATGAGATGCAAGGGACTCATAAAGACTTTGAACTTAAGAAAACATTAGTGCCAAGTGCTACTTTCCTCAAGGAACATGCATTCTCAATGGCAAATATCCTTTAATTTATCCTACATCAACAAAGATCTTCAGTGTTGTAGGTAAACATGTACAATGTACTGTTTAAGACTGATTCCTTTATCCAGTGAATATTTTAGGACCAGCTCAGAAGCATACTGTTATAGAAAAGATAATTCTAAAAACATTTTGAGTCAATTGTAGATATGTAATTTGAATTATTTTAAATGTACTAAAGGTCTTTGTGAGTCAAAGTAACACTTTTAATAAATCATTTGATTAAGTGTTGAATTCCTTTTGTTTTTTTTAAACAAACCAATATTACTGATACATATTTTAGCAGTTTGGCATTATTTATAAATTCCAAAAATAGATACTGGATTATGTTTGTAAATTGGTCTGTTCCTCTGAGCTAGTGAAACCCTTAGATTGTAGGTTTCATGTTTACTTGATTAAATTATGATGAGGGCTTTGATTGGGTCACTTCAGTAGGATTTCGAGTCCCCATTCCCTTTGTGAGCAGAGATTCACAGAGAAAATGACATGACAGAGGAGACAGAGTTTGGATCCTGAGCCCGGGAAGTAAGCACACAGGGAAGAAGATACATGAGGAAAGAGAGGAGGTTCCATTAGACACATCAGGGGCCTCAGGAAGAGAGATGAGCCATTTGCCTGACAGTTTACAGCTGGCCTTGTGGAGAGAGCAGGGCAGCTGAACCTGGAGAGAAACGAGCCCTGGGAGAGAGACAAGACTTGTCCCAGCCTGTGGCTGAGATTGGAAGAAGCTGGGACCACACAGCCTTGGGAGGAGGAAGGCTGAACCCAAACAGACATGGTCCGCCATCTTGCACCAACACATGGCAACAGACTCTGGGTGAGAAAGTACCTCTTATGTTACCTTGAGTTGGACTCTTTAGGGCCTTGTGACTGTAAGCTTCTACCCCAAATAAATATCCTTTATAAAAGCCAAAAGATTTCTGGTATTTTGCATCAGCACCCCTTTGGTTGACTGATACAGAACTTGGTACCAAGGAGTGGGGAAGTACTTTTGCAATTACCAAAATGCTGGAATGGTTTTATACATGGGTAAGGGCTATTTCTTGGAGGAATTCTGTGATGTTTGATAGAAAAGGCCTAGAATGCTTTGAAGAGACTTTTTATGATGCCTTAGAAGTAAATGATGAAATTCAAACTGGAGGAAAGGCGATCTATGTTTCAAAGTTTCAGAGAACTTAGCAAGATTAACTCCTGGTGTTTTATGAAGGCAGAATTTAAAAATGGTGAGCCTAGGCATTTTGCTGAAGCACTTTTCAAAGTAAATGCAGAGAATATGGCTTGGCTTCTCCTTGCAGGTTATGGCAAAATGCTAGATGAGAGAGATAAGCTGAGGACTGAACTGTTGGGCACAAAGAAAACAGAAACTGATTCTGGAAATTCCAAGTCTCTGGAAATCAAGCCCCCAGATGATAGTGCCCCATTTGAGGACTTACCTGAACTTGGAACTTGTAAATCAGGATTGAAGATGCAATTATCTAGGAAAGACTTGTGGAAAGTCTTACTGTCAGATGGGTTGGGCCCCTGCTTCTTGTATGCTAAACCAACAAGCATTTTGAGAGAGCTGTATGAACAAAACCACCATCTTCTTGGACCAAAAGGGAGATGGAAGGGAGAGATTAAAGGGGAAATGGCTTCAAAAGGAAAACCACGGAAACTGGGATCTAGAATGAAGACATATCTTTGGGCCAAGAGAGGAATCTCACCCATGTGTACAGAAAGGGTGAGTTTGCCCCAAAGTTGAACAGGGTGGATGTTCCCACCTGATGTTCAGGGAGGGTTTTGCCACTCCAGGGTACAGAAAGGGTGGAACACATTCCCTGGGGATTAGGGAGGTTGAAGTTGATGCCCTGTAGGTCTGAGAGGGGCGGTCCTATCCCCCATGGATTAGGGAAGGCCAGGTCACCAACTTGTAGGTCTGAGAAGGTTGGGCTTGTATGCCAAAGGTTAGGGAGGATGTTGTCTTCACTTCACTGTACTAGAGGGGTTAAGACTCTAACCCAAAGGTAGGGTAAAGTGTGGCAATCTCCCCAACACTCTTGGAGGGTAAAGTCTGGATCTTGGTCTCCACCCAGATACTTGATGAGGGTGGAACCAAGAAAATGGCCATTGGGCAAGCCTGTGGAAAGGGTGGGTCTCCATGAGGCCCCAGGATAAGAACCATCATCTTGGGAATGACTCTCAGATTTTGAAATCTGGTGAAGTGTACCCAGCAGATTTTCAGAATTGTCGTGTCCCTCCCAATTTCTCTTTATGATAACACAAATGTTTAGCCTTTGTCCATTTGTGAACTGGAAGCAGATACATTGTTTTGTAAGTTTCAGAGGTCTACAACCAGGTAGGACTTTGCCTCAAAACAAACTGTATTTCTTTAAACTGATTGTGATAGGATTCTGTATTTAGTATTGTACTGACTTCAATTTTTTTTTAATGTTGTAATGTATTTTTGTAATTCACAGGGTGGAGTATAATACACATATTAATAAAGCATACAATTCACCTGAATTGTACAATCAATGGTAACCGGTATAATCACATAGTTGTGCGTTCATCACTCCAATCACTATTAGAGCATTTTCATTATTTCAATAATAATAATAAACAAAAAACAGACAAACAAGAAAATTCCTCACTTCTTAATCTATATTCTTCCCCCACTGTACAAAGTTGTTGTTTCTGGCTATTCTATCCAAAGCGTATAATCAATGGCTTTTAGTATAATCACAATGTTGTATATTCATCATCCCTAAAATTTTAGGACAATTTCCTTACTCCAAAAAGAAAGACTCCACATCCCTTAGCATTTCTTCCTCATTCCTACATAACCACTAATATCCTTCCATCTTTAGAAATCGATTTATATTTAAATTTTATATAAATGGAATCATACAATATGTAGTACTCTGTGTCTGCTCTCCTTCACTTTAGTATAATGTTTTGTTTGCTTGTTTTTTGTCTGATATTAACATTGTGTAGTATTATCTTACATTTGTTCAGGTTCAAAGAAAAATGGTCTTATATATGCACTTCTACCCATATTCATATTTCATATATTTTGCATAATATATTTAATTCAAATAGGGCAATGATACAGTATTTGTCCTTTTGTGTCTGGCTTGCTTCACTCAACATAATATCCTCTAGGTTCATTCATGTTCTCATCTTTCAAGACGTCATATCTTCATACTGCTGCATAATAGTCCATCATATGTATACTCCATAATTTGTTTATCCATTAATCAGCTGATGGACACCTCAATTGTTCCCAACTTTTGGCTATTGTGAATAATACTGCTATGATCATTGGTTTGTAGATGTCTGTTTGTGTCACTGCTCTCAGTTCTTCTGGCTATATGCCTAGCAGTAGTATTGCCGGGTCCCAGGGAGAGTCTATATTGAATTCTTTTTTTAAGTTAAATAATTTAATCCCCTATATAACAGTTAAGTTTTAGGTGTGACATAGCAACCTTGGTATATAAACAACTCAGACATAACAATTTGATTTATGCTTTTTGGTTAAGGCAATCTCTACTTTAATGAAACTTGGCTCTTTATTGTTTATATCCCTGGAAGCAAAAAAGAAAGAAAAATTTTTAAAAAGAAAGAAAAAAGCAACATACTTTCCTCTTGAAGTGTGAGATAATTTTAAACTCCATAGTCCAACATAGTTCTGCAAAGATTTAGCATAATAACTTCAAAAACAAATACGGGGAAGTTCACAAACACCAGCTAAAGGTAAAGTTGTGAAAAGTGCACAATATCCGCACAGGGTTCTACTTGTACCACTTACTAGTCCTCATCCATTGGATTTACCCAATACTTGGGAGTGGGGTATTTTAGAATTTAAATGAATTACTTTATCCTGATGTTTTCAAGTCCTCATTGACTCATGCACATTCATACTTTATGACCAAAATGCTACAGAGCACATTTTATAAAATACATTTAAATTGTTACACTTTCCCAAAGTCTTCATTGCTGAGAACTCCCAAAAGGCACAACTGGATGTCCTAAAATCTATAACTGCACCTCATCCACTTTGAAAGCATGTATCCTCGTAGAAGTTTAACAATTCTGCTGATTAGGGAATGCAGCATCTCACAGAAAGTGAGATGGCAGATAGTAACACATGTCCCGTTATGAAATGTGGCTGAGTTTAGAGTTCCATCTGCTCCCAGACTTGAAAAGTCTGGGATTTTCTCAAAACCATCGCAAAAGATTTGCGTGTTGTACCAACAAAATGCAGCTATTTTACAAGAGTTGGGCCAAATAACCATTTAAAAATAAATCTCCATGCTCACAACCAAAAAATTTCAAAATACTCAGTAAGAACCTTTAATAAAATCCATTGGCCCCCCATATATTTATTTTAGACGTATCAATCATTTTATAACATTAGCACAATAAGTGAATATGCCATTTTCCCTATCTGTAAGAGTATTTTCAGGATAATTTATCAGTTGTAGCCAAACTGATAAAGGTGACTTTCTGCCAAACTTGGTCTCATCCGCTTTCTTGCAATCTTCTGCAAGACACCGCAAGGGAAACACCAGGGATCTATCATCAGGTACGTAGTCTTCCTTGATAATAAATATGTTAGTTTGGAGCAGATTCACAAAGAATCGAGACAGCTCTGATCTGGCCCTATTCCAGAAATGAAGCTTCTGGTGTCGGTAGGAAATCTTTCGCTGTCTTTCAGATGTGTACTTCTATCTACCCCTACTGTCTGTCGCTTGAAACAAGAGTGGTGGCAATTAAAGAGCTAACTTTGGGCATTGGTGTAAATCATATTTGCTAAATACTACATCGAGTTGACTGAAAACCACCTGTATTTATTGGGGGATGATTGTTTGAAATTGTGTGGCATATGTCAAGTTAGGTGCTAGAGAGTTAACGAGAGGTCATTCTTTGTCACGATAAATATTCACAGGTGTACCATTAATGTAGGGAATCCAGAGTTTATTTTTGGATTGAATTTGCCTATGTTCCCCAGAGGATTCCGGGATATGAGTCAGGGGCTGTGTTAGCAGATTCTTTTGTATAAATTGCTTATGTTAGGGCTAATTCAAAAATCCATGCATGGGACATTTGCCCTGCTTCTCCATACATGTAGTAAATAGACTGCTGGGGATTGAATCATGTACCCCACAAAACACATGTTCTTAATCTTGGGTTTAGCCACACTGAATGAAGGTGGGTGTTACTTCCTATGTCCGGAGGCCTTAATAAGACAGGAAATTTGGACACAGAGAAATCAGATATAGAAGCCAAGGAACCCCAAGGATTGTGGCGAGCCAGTGCCAGAGTGTTACTGGCCCCGGAGAAAGTACAGCCTTGCAGATACCTTGATTTTGAACTGCTAGCTTTCAACATTGTGAGGCAATAAATGCTTGTTGTCTAAGCCAACCCATTGTGTGGCATTTGGCATAGCAACCTTGGAAAACTAAGGCACTGACTTAAGAAGGAGATAATGGTGCTTCTCATCCAACATCCAACATAGCCCTCTGGGAATAACAGAAATTCACTTATTACTTGGTATGGGAAACCATGCACACAACTGTAGCACAGAGAAGGTGATGAGAGCAACATTTCGTAGGGGACTCTCAATGGTATTGCTTGTTCAGTTCCTGAAGACTGACTCAAATATCACAAAAGGCTGACCAGGCTGAAAAGGAGAAATAGTCCTTAGAATGCTAAGAGCATAGAAGCTGAGTGTACTGGAAGCCCCTGAGTCAGCAGGTGACTTGAAGAAGCAGCAACCCTGGAGGGCTAGCTTGGTACAGAGCAGTGGATTCCAATAG
>PVKH010002263.1:0-27674 GCA_004027955.1 Chaetophractus vellerosus
AGCATCCTGCAACATCCTTGAAAGACTGGAAGTAGAAGACTGCCCATCTGCAGAGAAGATTTGTAAGTAGAGCACTCCAGGCCACCACGGAGGCTGGTGCCCATCCTCCGCTGGTGGCACAAGTCACCTGGGGAGCTATTCCGGGGCTGGAATTGAAAGCTCCACATCCCAGAAATAAGAGAAATAGACGGTTGGGCACTAACTTCAGCTACTTATTAGTAAATTCAGCAGGCTGAAGTATAATTCTAGGAACAGCTAAAGTTTGAATCTGTCCAAGTCAGAAAGAAGCTAGTAGCTGCCATTTTGAAAATTATAGTTGGAGCCTTCAGCACTCCTTTCTCAGTACTTCTAGAAAAAAGTAGAGAAAACCAGGAAGGATATAGAAAATGGGAAAAGAAATGCTATCAATCAAGGGGACTGTAATAGTTAGCCAAAGGGGTAAAGATGCATAATACGAGAAATCCATTGGCTTTTAAAAAGGGTATTTATTTGGGGTAGAAGCTTACAGTCACAAGGACCTAAAAGGTCCAAGTCAAAATTACTTCCTCACCCAAAGTCTGTTGCCACGTGTTGAAACGAGATGGTGGGCAATATCTGCAAGGGTTCAGCTTTCCTTCTCCTCTGTTAAGGCTCCTCCGTGGGCCCAACTTCTCCCGCTCTCAATTGTAGCCTGGCATAAGGCTCATCTCTGTTCCCAGAGATCGTTTCTTTCCGGGCTTTCTTAGCTGTTTCAGGGATCTGGTCACTTCAGCTGCAAACTATCGGGGGAACAGCCCCACTCTCTCCCCAGGGATCCAGCATCAAAACTAAAACTCTCTCCTCTGCTGTATTGTTTTCTCTGTGAGTCCTCACCCACCAAGGGGAGGGAGCTCAGCATCCTAATGATGTGGCCAAATCAAAGCCCTAATCATAATTTAATGAAGTAAAACCAAAACCTCTGAATTGAATACAATCTAATAAGCCCAGAGGAACAGACCAGTTTACAAACACAATCCAATATCCTTTTTTGGAATTCATAAACAATGCCAAATTACCAGAGTGACTAAATTAACAATTATAAAGCAATCTATGCATGAACAGGACAATGAACAATTCTTATCAAGTTCACGGAGAACAATGAGCAATATCGATTTTTTGCTTGGCAATTAACAAATCTCAATAAGCTTAGAGTACTGAGTATGATTTCTAACCACAATAGTATTTTACTAGAAATCAAGAACAGGATGATATCTGGAAAATCCCCAAATATTTGGTAATTAAGAAGTAAACAATCTAATGGACAAAGAATAAATAAGAAGTGAAATTAGTAAACATTTTGAACTGAACATAAATGAAAACCTAATATATGAAAAACTTTGAGGATCCAGCTAATGCACACCTATATGGAAAATGATGGCTTTAAAACATTATATTAAGAAAAAAAATGTTCATAAGCAATAACATAAACTTCTTGCTTAAGAAGCTAAAAATAGAAGAGCAAATCATAGTCAAAAGAAGTAGAAAGAACAAAGTAATGAAGATAAGAGCAAAAATTAAAGATAAAGAAGAGAGAGAGAGAGTGAGAGACAGAGAGAAAGATGAATCTAAGAAAAGGAATGAAAGCACCAGAAACAGTAACTAAGGATGATATAAAAATTTTTTCTTATTTAAATTTGTTTAAATATAATTGAATGAGTAAACAAAAGTAATAATAAATGTACTGTGGGCTTTTTAACACATGTAGATGTAAAATATATTGCAAAAATAGCACAGTTGCAGGGAGGGAAGCAATGGAATTTTATCAGTGCAAGGTTATACATTAGGTACAATATATGAAGTGGTTTAATACTGCTTGATATTAGACTGTGATATATTAAAGATGAGCATTATAATCCTATGGCTACTGCCAAATAATAATCAAGGTGTTATAGGTAATAAGCCAATGAAAGGGATAAAATAGAATCATGAAAAATATCAAAGAAGACAGAAAAAGATGAATATGAAAACAAAGAAGAGATAAGACAAAGAAAAAACAAGTAATCAGACAGTGGATTTAAACCTAATCATATCCAAATCAAATGAATGTAAATAGTCTAACAACACCAATTAAGAGGCAGAGATTATCAGGTTGGATAAAGGAGCAAGATTCAACTTTTGCTGCCTACAGAGAAAACTCATTGTAACTATAAAGACACAAAGATGTTAAAAGTAAAAGAACAGAAAATAGAAATGCCATGTTAACTCTAAGCAATGGAAAGATGGGACTATCTTAAGAATATTAACATTAATATTAGATAATGTAGATTTCAGAGCAAAAAGTACTATCTTGAATAAAGGCCATTTCATAATGACAATGCGGTCAATTGATAAGGAGAATAACCCTAAATATTTATGCCCTTGTTAACAGAATTTCAAAAATATATGAAGCAAACACAGCGATGGAAGACAGCCCCTGAAAAAACGACCACAGTGATTCAGCAAACATAAGAGCAAATTTCAGAAGTTTGGAGGAAGATAGAGACTAAAGAAGGACTCCACAAATGCTGAATTGAAGAAAGAGAAAAATATCAGCTTTTGTCACCTACTGCTTTCTGTTTGTGAATAAAAATCCAGAGGAAGACAGTTGTCAGCTGACCTACTTACAACACAACCACAGGAGTTAGTGACCTTCAAAGCTGTGGGGGTAGCCCTCAACCAAGAAGAGTGGGTCCGGCTAGACACATCCCAGAGAAAGCTTTTCAGATATGTGATGCTGGAGAATAACAGTAATCTCCTCTCAGTGGGGAGGAATTGTGCCTTTAGAAATCAAGAAATGATATTCGTCCAACCTATCTGCAGGAAAGACACTTAGAACATCTCGTCATTGCAGAGATTCTACACTGGAAAAAATTTCTTTAAATGTAATTACTTGAAAGAAGATTCCACTCACAGATCCATAGTGACTCAATTAATGTGTCATTAATACACATGACCAAGAAAACATATTTCAGGAGACCACTTGCAAAAGTCCTCAGAGTCCATTCATCATATAATCAACATGAGCAGATTCACACTAGGAGTAAATCATATGACTTTCCCACCAAAGTGCTAAAGCCTTTGGGAAAAGCTCTGTCCTCAGACAATGTCATAGAACTCACATTGCAGAGAAATGCTGTGAATGTCATCTATGTGGGAAAGCCTTCAGCTGATATGCTCATCTTAGAGAACAAGAGAGAACTCACACTGGAGTGAAACCCTATGAATGTCATTGATGTGGGAAAGCTTTCAGCTGAAGTTCTTCTCTTATAAAAACAGGAGAGAACTCACTCTGGAAAGAAACAATATCAATTTCATCATATGGGAAAGCCTACAGTCAATCTTCTCACCTTAGAGTACAGGAGAGAACTCACATTTGGGAGCAATCCCAGGAATGTCATATATGTGAGAAAGCTTTCACTCATAGTACTGCCCTCAGGAAACAGGAGAGAATGTACCTGGCCAGAAGCTGTGAAAATACCATCTATATGGGAAAACCTTAATTTTTCTAACCTTGGACAACATGAGATTACTCAAACTGGAGATTTCTAAGAAGGACATCAATGTGAGAAAGCCATCAGTCAACATTCTGACCTTAGTTGAAATGAGAGAATTCTCACTCTAAAGGATTTGGATATGGAAGAGACTTCAGCCATAGATTTAAAGCTTAAACACACCAAGTAGGAAGAGATCAAATTGACCTTGTGACCTTGTAGCCACGCTGTATTCTGTGAGAGTGGTGCCACCCAGTTACAGTCCTGTCCAGTATGCAGATTGCACATAGAATATGTTCAGCACATCTATTACACTTTCTTCTCAATCTAACTGCAGTATAATCTGTTGGACATGTATGTGACATACCCTGATTCCATGAACTGTAAAATTATAAACTATATAAACAATAGATCATGGAGAAAATGATTAATACAACACTCATCTGATCTGCAAAATTTGGGGGTAACGAAGGAGAAAAAGAATACAACAACTCCTCACTTCAAAACATGCCATGCCTAGAACCAACAATTACAGAGGTGGTGACCAAGAAGAGCTCTGGGACCCAAACACATTAATTGAACCTTTGCTTTTATTATCAGGTAAAGGAATAGTAAGTTAATCTATGATGTCAGTTCAGAATTTTAATTAGCTTGATTGCAAAAGTGTGGAAATGGATAGAGTTGATGATAACACATTATAGTGAGTATAACTAACCCTGCTGATTTATAAATGTAATTGTGACTGAAAGGAGTAGCCTAGGGAGGTAAATGTCAATTGAAAGTAAGCTAGAGAATAATCTAGGGACTGTATAAAAGACTGAACTCAGTGGTGGATGAGGGTTTGTTAACAGTACAACTACAAGAATATTCTTCTATGGACAGGAAAAATGTATGTCACTATTACAAAATGGTAAGAATATGGTAATACCTAGGAATAATAGAATTAATGTAACTTACGGACTATAGTTAACAATATTTTACTATTCTCGAATCAGTTTCAACTAAGGTACTATATCAATGCTAAGGTTCAATAATGTGGAGATTTTTTTCTATTGGACTAAGGAAAACGTTCTAAATTTACTGAGGCAATGACAGGACAACTCTGTGACAACACTGAGAATCACTGGGCATACACTTTAGATGGCTTGTACAAGGCATGGGACTGTATAACACAGTGAACCACATGGTGGATGATGGACTGTGGTTAACAGTACAAATATGAGAGCGTTTTCTCATGAACTATAACAAATGTACAATACCAATACAGGGTGTTAATAATAGAGGGGTTTATGGAAAAAATACACCAAATGTAAGCTATAGACCATAGTTAGCAGTAATATTTGGATGATGTTCTTTCATAATCTGTAACAAATATTCCACAACAATGCAAAGTATTGGTGGAGCAGTGAGGTATGGGAATTCTGCACATTCATAAGCTCACAACTTCTCTAATGAAAAAAAAATTTAAATATATGTTTTTCTTTATTATTGTTATTGGAATACTGAAAATGCTCTGGGATTGTTTGGGATGATGAATGCACAAATATGTGATTACACCAAATACCACTGATTATACTCTTTAGATGGATTTATGCTTTACTAATATGTATCAATAAAATTGATTTGTTGTTTTTGTTTTGGTTTTGGTTTTGGTTTTGGTTTACTGGAAGGTACCTGGATTCAAACCCAGGTCCCTCCATATGGCAGGCAGATGCCCAACCATTTGAACCACATCTGCCCCCAAAATTGATTTGTTGTAAAAATTAATTTTAATTATTTTTACTGCTGAGGCAGTAGCATCTGTAATAGTTAATAAAAGTCTTAAAGCAATACTTTTATAAAGTATATATGAAGCAAAAACTCACGGAATTTAAGGGCAAAATACAAATATTCACAAAAATAGTCAGAGATTTCAATTTCCCTCTACCAATAAAAGAACAAGTGCACAGAAAATCACTGAGTTCAACCAAATTGCTATAACTGACATATATGGAACACCTTGTATTAAGTACACAGAGAATATTTATGAATTAAAAAAATAAATCTTAGCAAATTTCAAATGATCCAAGATATAAAAATTATGTTCTGTGGCCACAGTGGAATTAAACTAGTAATTAATAAAGAACACATATCTGGAAAATTTGCAAATATTTGGAAACTACATAACACAATTCCAAATGACCTATCACTAAAAGAAGAACTCAAAAGAGAACTTAGAAAATGAACTGAACTAATTTTTTTTTAAATCATGGAAAGCCACCAAAGCATTACTTAGGAGAAAATTTATACAATGAAATATTTATATTAGAAAAGAAGAAAACTCTCAAAATAATGATGTCAGCTATCTCCTAATGAATCTAGAAAAGGAAGCGCAAATTAAAACAAAAGATATGAAATAATAAAAATCAGAGTAGAAATCAATGAACGAGGAAAAAACAATGGAGAGAAATTTACAGATAAATAAAATTGACAAACCACTAGCTAGATTGATTCGTGAAAACAAGACACAAATGATAAATATCAGAATGAGAGAGGTGATATCACTGCAGATTCGACATATATTTAAATTATAAGATAATATTCTAAGGAAGTATCTTCTAATAAATTCAACAACATAGATAAAAGACAAAATTATTGAACGACACAAACTATGAAAGCATGCTCAAAAAGAAACAACCTCAATAGCCTAATAACTATTTAAGACATTGAGTTAGTATCTAAACTTGTTCCCACAAAAAAAAATCTGGGCACAAAGGGTTTTACTGGTGACCTCTTCCAAAGAGTTAAGGAAGAAATAGCACCAAGTTTATGTGAGCTCTTCAGAACATTGAATATAAGGGAATCTTCCCAGCTCATTCTATGAATCCAGCATTTACCCTGCTAGTAAAACCAGAAAAAGACATTACAGAAAAAAGAAACCTACAGACTAATACCTTCTATAACATAGATATAAAATTCCTAACAAGCTTTTATCAAATTGAATCCAAGACTATGTGAAAAAGAATCAAACATCATAGTCACATGTGGTTTATCCCAGGAATGCAAATTTGGTTTAAAATTTGAAAGGGAACCAATATAATTCATCATTTTAACAAACTGAAAAATGAAAACCATAAGCTCATTTCATAGATGCGAAAAATGTATTTGACAAACTCCAAACACTGTCCTAGATAAAAACTCACAGCTAACTAGGAAATAGAAGGGACTTTAAAAAAAAATCTATGAAAAACTTACAGCTAACACAATATTTGATTTGGAGAGACTCAATATTCCCTACCCCATCCCCATCTTCAGGAATCAGGGAAGGGTTTCTTCTCTCACTACTTCTTTTCAACATTATACTAGAGGACTCATTCAGTGCAGTAAGGCAAGAAAAAGAAATTAAATGCATTCCAGATGGGAAAGGAAGAAATAAACTGCCTGTATTCACAGACAACATGATCATCTATGAAGAAAACGAATCTCTACAAACGCTACAAGAACTAAGAACGTTACTGGATGTAAGACCAATATAAAAATAAATTCAATTGTATTTCTACACACCAGCAATGAATAATTAGAAATTGAAGTAAAAACATACCAGGTGCAGTTGCAACAAAAAAAATAGGAAACGGAAATAAATCTGACAAAAAACAGTGTGTCAGACCTGAACACTGAATACTGTTACTACATGGGAGAAATTAAAGCCATATTGAGAGTGAGACTCAATATCGTTAAGATGTTAATTCTCCCCAAATTGATTTATAGAGTCAATATGATTCGAATCATAATGCCAGAATGCTCTTTTGTAGAAACTGACAAACTTGTTCAAATCCACACGGAACTGCAAAAGGACCTTGAATATCAAAAACAATTTTGAGGAAAAAATATTGGAGAATAGCTTCACTAGCAGGTGTTGGAATTGAGTGTCAAAAAGCAAGTGCATAGAGTTCTACCCTAATCAACAAAAGCCACCAGACTCTATGGGTGGACTCAGCTCTGCCTCTTTCCTGACACAAAGGACTATCAGTGCAAAAATGTTTACGACGTTGGCAGCGTTGGATCATTGATCACATAGAACCTCACCTGGTTTTATGAAATATGGCCTGAAAAGCTGGATCATTGTTTATTTAGCTCCTAAATAAGGTAAAACTCAGCAGCATCACTGGCCTCCTTGTAATGTAGAAGGTCACTGAACAAGTTGTGCAGCACTCTTGAGAGATCGAAGTAGTCTCTGGGTAGACTAGATAGCTGGGTAACAAGAGTATTTTTTCTGCCAAATGCAAAAGCTGGGCACTTAATTTGGAAAGAAGATCAAAATTAGTATTTATTTTATACCTATAGATTCCAGGAGAATCAAATGGAATTTAGTAGCTTTCATAAATATTATAAAAAGAAGTTGGATAGAAGTTTAAATTCACAAAATTAATAGCATGTATTCCATAAAGAGATTTTCAAATATAGTAATTGGACCTAAATTGCAAATAATTATTGAAATAGTTTCCAAGATAGCACTATTATTTTATAGTAATTACATAATATATGTCTTATCCTATATTAAGAAAACCAATGTGAGAAAATTGGGTTTTGTAATAGGTTAAAGGGGAGAAGCACTTATTCAGTGGGGCTTCAGTTCCTCAAAACCCACCACCTAGGGGTGAGTATTTCTATTAGTATGAAAGGCCAGTGAAGCTGCTGCTTTTCCTTCTCCAAGACTAACAGGGCTTTGGACTTCTGCACCAGCACACCAATCTTTCTCTTCTTCAAACCGTTTCTTGATGGCTAAGACATCCGTTAATTCTGGGAAAATGTGTGATGTCCCTCTTGTTAGTTATGTGTATTCAAACAACAAAAGCAGTTTTAAATACTCTAAATACATTCTAAGGCAACATCGAGGACAGAAGGCACAAGGGCAGAAGTATTTGAGCAGGAGAAAAAATCCCTGAACCAGGGAAGGAGAACCTGCATTCATTCTTTTCTTTCTTTCTTTTTTCAGCATTCATTCTTGGCTACGAACTTGCATAGTGTATCTGCTGAGCCCCAGAGGGAGGATCTTTAATTAGGAAGATGTTTTCTGTGGGAGGAGGGAAGCACTTAGCATCCCTGGAGCAGTGGACATGCAGAGTTCCTTGTGTGACTGGCCATAATCACCAGATGTAAAGATTTATCAAAGAGACTAGGAGTCCCACCAGGGAATTCTCCCTTGGGGCATGAAAGCTATGTTGTCTATCTTTGAATTTAGAGGGAAAAACATCCTAAATTATTCCTGCATGAGGAAATTTCAAACCCAGTATTAATTATTCTGGAAATTAATTTGGCTGAATAAAATTCATAGAGAAAGATGGGTTATCATATGCATAAATGACTAAAATAGCTGCATTCGGGAAAAAATCCTGAGTTTTTATCATAATGTTTCACTCTCTATCCATGAGGACCCTGGAGCAAGCATCTCCTGAGACATCAAATCAATTTAAGTTCTGCTATTTAAAAAGAGCTTACTTCTGTAGCTCATTCTTCTTGTGGTTTCTTCTTTGCAAGACAAGAAAATCATCTACTCATCAAACACTGAGTTTCCTTAAACCTTGAATTTTACCTTATGATCTAAAAACCTACTTAAAAAATTGGTAAGTAGTAAAAAAAAATGGCAAAATCTCAGCATTTTTCATTACTGTGCACATTTGGTTGACTACAAAGTATTTAAGGTCATAGTTTTTCTTTATTCTTCTTCAGCTCTGGCTTTAGATCACCTCAGTCATGTATTCAAAATGCTGTAAGACCACAAGTCAATAAAATAATTTCTCCATAAACCTTACTTAGCATTACGACTCGGAGTTGGAACCAATGGAAATATGCCATTATTCTCAGAGACTCAATGGGGGAAATGTGCTGATGTGATCCTGTAGGGCAGAGGCTTCTTAGAAATTAGTGAAGAAATGCTCCCTTTTCTGTCAGATGTCCAGTTCTCCAACCAGAGCTTTCTTCATTTCTTCGTGCCTTTTTTTGGTTTTGTTTCTCTTTGAATACATAATGAGAAGGTCATCCAGTCCACTCAAAATGAAAATGGAAAAAAATTTAAGTCTGAGCTTGTGAACAATAAAAATCCCAGAAACAATTAAAAATTATTTCATACACCATATATTTCTCTATTTTTAGAAGTACATTTTTGTTTGCTTTATAACAAATATAAATATCCATTTCTAGGATTTAGAGATAACAGTCTAATCCTCGTCAAGCAGTTTGGATTCCTCTTGGGTGTCTGAAAATATATAATGAGGTGATCTGATCATGGTTTAGAGGGAGGATGATTGCTTAAAATCCTTGATAAAGAAATAATAAAAATTAAAAATAGAAATAAACTTAGGAGAAAGGAGTGAAGAAAGTGATGGCTACTCTGCCCATTTATGACATTAATTTGGTATCAGATTTCATGTATGACCAGGGAGTATGGTCCAGAGTAGGACAGAGAAACTGGTGGAGGCAATTCTCAAGGACTGCTGGGCTATTCCTGAAACCCTACCGCGACAATTCTGCTGCTTAGGAAAGAGCTACAATTAGGAAGGACATTTTTCTCTCAGCCATCCAGGTTGAAGATTTCTTTAGGAATTTATATTTATAGGTATTAATTCTCGGGTGATCAAAAAGACATTCCGTATGTTTGAATGTGTGTGTGCATGTCTATATGTGAGTGTGTGGAAGAGAAAGAGAGGTGCTTGTAAAAAAGGCTTGCCCCCTTCTGCCTAGTTGCTACTTTGTGTATATCTTTTCTAACTCTACAGAAAAGGGAGTACAAAATTTTCTCTTCCCTCGTTGCCAGGGAGGCTCATCCCCGGGAGTCATGTCCCATACTGGGAGGTACAAACATCAATTCTGATTTATTTTATTATTTCTAATTTTCTCCTTTGGAAAAGCAGTACTGATAGGTCCTCAAACATAACACTGATACCACAAAGTAGTTACAAATGAGGTTGTGTAAATTAATAGTTGATAATGTATGTAAATGGTTCTTTATTGAAGTATTACAATTACTTATCATTTCTCTATGTTTTCCAGTTATTACTAATGTTTCATGCCATCCTGTCTCTCTCATCTTCCTCTATTTATCTCTTCTCTTACCCTTTTTCAATTCCATGAAGAAGAATTGTTTTAGTAAGGATTTGAGAAGACCCTTGGAATGACCATTCCTCTTTTGGGGGGACAGTGATGGCCCCCATAAGGAAAGGGACAAATAATGGAGCTAGAGAGTTGAAAAACTATTTTGATTTAGACATGCAGAATTTGACATAATAGCTTTATCTCCAGCTGTGAGGATCTAGCAAACTAAAATGATTATGGGCTGGAACCAAGGAGGTGGGAACTCCTGGATAGATGGGGAAGTCATCCATGTAGGTGGGACATTTTAATTATGAGTGTGGATCAGGGGTTGGGTCTCTCGAAAAGTAAGTTAACTTATTTATGGGTCTGAAAAGGGCTCAGCAGCCTAGGGAGGAAGAGTCTAAAGAAAACAGACCAAGATTCCTAAAGGTGGATTGCTCTAACACTAAGACAGTATTTTTCCTTTAAGAGTCCACAGCCCCCTATGGAGACACAAAAGTAAAATGACAGGATGACTCAGTTTGATGAAATTTGCAAGAAGGGTCATGGGTGGGCCTCAGATTTAGAATCTAACTCAGGTGGTAGTAAAAGAGTGCATAAGGTGAATTCATAGCCTTTTGGAAAAATATAATTTATTAAAATACTATATTTGCTTTAAGTAAATAGAATATATGTAACTTAAAAAAATCTGGCTTATTTCAATGATTATTGAAGTACATTAATCTGGCCTTGCTCCCCCAAAGGCATAGAAATTTCCTTAAATTTTAGCGATAGCAATGTGATGGAGAGGTTAACAACATGGGCTTTGGTATCAGATAGTCTGGGATTAAACCTTGACCATATTTCTTCTAACTGTGCGACTCTGCGTAACTAAAGTAACCTAACTCGGTTTTCTCATATCTTATAATTACAGTACCTGTCTTATA
Source organism: Chaetophractus vellerosus (assembly GCA_004027955.1). Lineage (NCBI taxonomy): Eukaryota > Metazoa > Chordata > Mammalia > Cingulata > Chlamyphoridae > Chaetophractus > Chaetophractus vellerosus. Next base: position 11,486 of record PVKH010002263.1, read on the forward strand.
AGAATAAGCCTTGTAAAGCATCTCCAGATCACAAGCTTAATAAATGTTTACTTCTTTGCCCTCTGAACTATGATGGAATGATTAAGCTCAGTATGACTGCAATGCCACATATATTTTAACTTCCTTGAAAATTAATAAATATGAGAATACCTAATTCACTGAGTAGTGAATCAGAAGAATAATTGCACTGTCAATAAAGATGTTAATTACTACATTAATCTATTATCAGTGATTTTAAATCTTTAAGAAAGCTTAATTTATGCATTTCAAAATACTACCGAAATGTGGGAGAATAACTTAAATGAATTGTAAAGGGATAAATTTTCAGAATCAGGTTATCTGAGTAGTATGTATTACTGAAATTTCTATTGCACCACCAGGATTGGATCACCAGGATATTCTCACATTCAGATTTCATGAGAAAAGAAAATTTTTATCAGGCAAGGCCCAAGGTACCTGGAGTCTTCAGCAGGTTTCTCAGGCAAGAGTCTCAAAGTCCCACTTGTTTGTCCCTGCTGTAGCCATTTAGTACACATTTGTGGGCCTCAATTTATACACACACATGTGATGTGTGTGCATTTTACTCTAAAAGCAGACTAGACAACCAAATTCCAAATGAAGTCTAACAGTATCTTAGCTCTGAATGGATGTTTAAGCTAAAGGGGCAAAAAAGAGAACAAGAGAAATCTGCCTTTCTAAGAACTCATCTTATAGTATGTGGTTCATATCAGTAATGAAACCATTCTGAGGTTTTTCCCAAATTGTTCACTTTCTATATACTATGTAGAGGCCCTGGTTTGCACAGTATTCTCAAAGAACCAAAGCTCCTGTGATAGCTTGGTAAGAGAGCGCAGTTCCTTTCCTTTCAAGGAAAATTAATACCAGTAGAGGGTGGGAGTTTACTTGGTCGTAGTGTCTCTGGGATGTGATTGCTCTTGGATCCTGAATGTGCAGAAAAAAAACAAGAAACCAATGAAATGTTTTTAATAGGCATTCACATATTTCCCTCTGTGTTTGTTATTTAAACTCTCCTGAGAAGAGCTCAGATCTCTCTCAAGCTAATAATTATTCTGCAGAGGAAATAGGCTGTGTATGAGGAATTTGGGGTCATTTTTTTTACTTGATGAAGATAGAGCATCTTTGTCAGCCTAAATTTGTACATGAAAAAGATGACACTCCTCCCTGACAGGAGTCTTCTGGTCAGTTCTCCTTGACTTTGTGAACACTATTCTCACTTGTTCAAGAATAGAAAGGAAAGAAACAGTATTTAGTAAGAGTATAATTTTTCTAAGTGCTTGGCGTATGGTATTTCATTTATCCTTTACAACCCTGTGAGATACATGGTGTTCCTATTTCACCCATAAATAAGGTAGAGATACAGATAGGTTAAGAAACTCATTGAGGTTTATTCAATATCAATAAATGTCCAAATAGAATAATTTAAGTCGAGTACCGTGTTTGCTAAACTCCAAAGTTAATATTTTCTTTTCAATCCACACATTATTTGCCCACATAGAAAGATTATTATCTAAATCCTTCTCAATTGTCTGCCAGTGCTCAGAAGGGTATTGGCAGTGCTCAGAAGGGGATGGGCAGAAGAGACACAGCAAGCTCTGATGCATTGGACCCAGGGGTTCTCACTTACCCTCATGATCTCATTACTAATCACAGTCTTACCTTCCTTTAGGAAGCTTCTGATGCTTACTAAAATGGAAGGAGATCTTCCATGGGAGAATTTGCCCCTTGATTTAGGCTTACTCTTACTTCAGGATGGCTTGGTGTTGTAATCATAGTAGGAAACTGTGGCAGTTTTTTTGCCATGTGTAGCAGTTTGATATCATTTATGAATTCCACAAAAAAGATATTGTTTGTAAACTGCTCTGTTTCTCTGGGTATGATACCCTTTGATTGATTTAATTCAAAAATTTTAAGTTTACTTGATTAAATCAATTTAGGGCCTTTGATCTGACCAAGTCAGTAGGGCGTGACTCAGGGTTGAGTCCCCGCCCCCTTGGGGACTCTATAAATAGACATTCAGTTAAGAAGACACATGGAAGAAGACACGGAAAGGAGCAAACTTGGTCATTTCGGTCCTGCCAAGTGACAAAAAGGAAAAGGCTCAAACAACTAAAGCCCCGGGAAGAGACAAGCACTGTGCCAGCTTGTAGCTGCGAGAGAGAAGAAAGATGAACTCCAGCAGAGATGGGCAGCCATCTTGCTTCAACACAGGGCAGCTAACTTTGGTGAGAGAGGAATCTTGAGTTGGACTCTTGAGGGCTTTGTAACTGTAAGTTTTTACCTCCAAATAAATACCCTTGATAAAAGGCAACAGATTTCAGGTACTTTGCACCCCTTTGGCTTACTAATACACCATGCTAGGCTTACTAAGCACCCGTATATATGTATAATGACTAAGTATTTGTTCTGTAATAAAACCAAATATTGCTTGCTATGTAAAGAAAAAAATGTATGTGTCTGTCGCATTATTATAGCTGGTTGATAGATAAGTCACATAAAAATATATAAAACGTGGAATTGGGTAGTCTTATGTTTAGATTTCAACATTGCTATTAATTTGCTGCATAGCTATAGGCAAGGTACTAAATTCCTTGAACTTTTATTATTATTATTTCTAAGTTGGGGATTTTTTAATCTCTATGTCAGGCTTGTTATTAATTTTAAATAAAAGATTCTATTCAGAGCATATTGTAGCCCCTCAATGAATCTTTGATTATTTCCAACTTTCTTCTTCTTTTTTCATAGGCAGTTACTTTCCCTACCATTAAACTTTGGCTAGTTATTATTTGATTGACACTGTGTCTCCCTAGAGGGTCCTAATTTGGTTGATAATATATACGGTCACTGTGAAATTATTTTATGAATCCCACAAAGAGAAAGACTAGTTTTGAACTAATCTGGTCCTGTGGGTGTGGTACCCTTAGGTTGCATTAAATTTGGTTGAGGGTCGTTTGATTAGACTACTTGGTAAGACTGATGTAGGGCTTTTGATTGGACTACGTTAGTGGGCCATGACTCATACTGGGTCTCCACCCTCTTCCTGGTCTGATGAAAAGAGACACACACAGAGAGAAACACAACACAGGCAAAAGAAGCTGCCATATTTGATCCTGCCATGTGAGAGAGGACCAGAGGATAGCTTACACACAAAGTCGCCAAGAAGCTGAGCCCATGGAGCAACTCCAGACAAGACAGTGAGCCCAGAGGGGAAGGCTAAGACCTCAGCAGAGGGGATCAGTGGCCATCTCGCTTTGCCACATACCCAGACAACAGAATCAAAAGTACCTGACTTGGTGAGAAAGTACCTCTTATGGTACCTCAATTTGGACTTTTTACAGCCTTGGAACTGTAAACTTTTATCCCAATAGATCTCCTTTATCAAAGCCAAGCCATTTCTGTGACTTTGCATTGGCAACCGTTTGGCAAACTAAAACAGTCACTGCTAATAAGGCAACTTATGAGCATGGATTTCTAAGGCAAAGAGAAATACATCTCTTTAGGAAGTATTTTCATCAGTCAGTATTTGTCTAATTGGTCATCCATTTCCATTCCAAGAGTCTTTCTTTAATACTTTACAGAGCCTGAAAATTATGGCCATTAGTCAGGATATCCTTCAACCAACATTCCAATACCAACAAGATTTTTAATCACTTTTTTTATGGCAGGCACTAACACATACACACACATATACTGTACACTACAGTAGCCAAAGCACTATAGATTTATAAGTTTTGATACCTGTTATTGTGATATCTGGTACTAAGATACTACTTTATATCCACTAGGATGGCTATTATTTAAAAATTGGAAAATAACATGTGTTGATGAAGATGCAGAGAAATTGGAACATTTATATATTGGTAGGATTGTAATTTTGTTTTATTTTGTGATGACTATCTTGGTCAGCAACAAAAGAAAAAACAGTTAAACTTGATGTCATCAAAATTAAAAACTTTTTTACATAAAAGACTATCAAAAAAGAGAAAAAAACCCTAGCGGATGGGAAAAAATAGTCACAAGTTATACATCTGAAAAAGGCTTAATATCCAGAATATATAAAGAAGTCCCACAACTCAACTACAAAAAGACAAACAACCCAATTTAAAAATTGGGTAAAGAACTTGAATAGACATTTCTCCAGAAAAGATATATGAATGGCCAATAAATACATGAAAGATGCTTAACCTCATTAGTCATTAGGGAAATGCAAATCAAAACCACAGGGAGATATTATTTCACACCCACTAGAATGGTTATTATTAAAATAACTGAAAATAACAAGTGTTAACAAGGATGTTGAGAAATGGGAATGTAATCTGGTGCAGCCACCATGGAAGACAGTTTGGCAGTTTCTCAAACAGTTAAACATAGAATTACCATATGACACAGCAATTCCAATTTCGGTCATATATCCCAAAGAATTGAAAATAGGGACTCAAACAGACAATGATATAACAATGTTCATAGCAGCTTTATTCATAATTGCCAAAGGTAGAACAATCTGAATGCCCATCAACCATCAAATGGAAAAACAAAAATATGGCATATATCATGCAATGCAATATTAATCATCTGTAAAAAGGAATGAAGTTCTGATACATGCTACAACCTTGAAAACATTATGCCAAGTAAAATAAGCCAGTCACAAAAAGACAAATATTGTATGATTCTGCTTATATGAAATATCTAGATAAGCATATTCATAGAGACAGAAAGTAGATTAAAGGTTTCCAGGGGCTTGGGGGAGGGAGTGGGAAGGGAGGGCAGAGTTAATGCTTACTGGGTACAGAGTTTCTATTTGGGCTGATGAAAAAGTTCTGAATGTAATTAATACCACTGAATCGTACACTTAAAAGTGGTTAATATGGGATATTTCATGTTATATATATGTGGTGTTTTTTTTCTTAGCCTAATGTTGCTACTTAAGAAGTTGAAAAATATCACCATTTGCAAGATGCACACATTATCATTCATGGGAATCTTTCACCACTCAATTGAGCTTTGGAATCTTTAAATGTTTGTCTTTTAGTGGAAGTCAATTTTACAAAACATGGTCAATTTCTGGTTCTCAGCCTGGCTGCACTCTCAGGTAACCTGAGGAGCTTCGAAAACTTCCAATACACAAGCCATATCTCAGACAAATTAAATCAAAAAGCTCTGAGGGTGAGACCCAGGCATTAGCACTTTTTAAAGCTACCAGGTAATTACAATATGCAGCGAAGCTTTTGAAACACTGGTCTAGGTTCTCTGATTTAAGCAGGTGCTTCACATGATTCTGCTCCCTGATTTTTTTTCTAAGTTTTTCTTTATTAGAAAAGTTGTGGGTTTACAGAACAATCATGCTGTGCGGTACATATGTTATAAGAATAAAATATTTAATAAAAGATTATCTTGGCCATTTGGGGGACCTATTCCATTTTAATTTATATTTTAGGGTCCATATGACCTTATCTACAAAATAAAATGTTTCATGTTTTGTTTGGAAGTACAACAGATCAATTTAGGGAGAATAAATAAATAAAATAAATCTTTAAAAATGTTTTACAATTGTTATTGTAGATGTACAAATTTCATGTCTTACACACATTTATACCTAGATCAGGGTTTTTCAACCTCAGCACTCCTGACTTTTGGGACAGACACCTCTTTACTGTGGAGGAATGTCCTATGCATTGTAGGACTTTTGTAGCATCCCTGGCCTCTACCGACTAGATGCCCCTACAAGTAACAAATAGCACAGTCTCCAGACGTTGCCAAATGATTTTTGTGGGTGGTTGGATGGGGGAGGGAGGGAATTGCCCCCAGCTGACAACGACTGCTCTAGATATTTAATAATTATTTGAATATTTAAATTGGACCGTAACATACATGAATAAATGGGCTTAAATCATAAGTACATAAATTCTTTTTGCATATAGTTGTGTATTATACATTCTCATTGCTGTATAGCAATTCATTGTGGGAATGAATCAAAATTAGTCCTTCATTCAACTGTTGATAAGCATTTGAACAGCGTCCAATGTTTGCCTATGTAATCTAAAACTTCATTAAAAACAAAAAATTAAAATTAAAAAAAGGAGTGCTGCAATAAATTTAGAGAATGCATGTATACACACACAACCTAGACTTTTTTTTTTTTAAGATTTATTTTTTATTTATTACTTCCCCCCCCCCACCCCCCCCCCCCGCCGTCTTTGTGGCGACGCGCCCTCCCCGGCGGAGGCTCTCTCCGTTCCTGGGTGGCTCCACTCCGCTTTCATGGGCGGCTCCGCTCCACGTTTTGCGGGCAGCAGTCCTCCATGTTTTTTGCGGGCTGCCGGGCTTCCACGGTTCGCAGGAGGCAGCTCCGCTTTTCACCGGTGACTTTGCCATGCCCGTGAGGGCTCCGCCCTGCCCATGGCGGCTTCTTGCCTTGCCCATGGCGGCTCTGCCCCGGCCACGGCGGCTTGCCTTTCTCAAGGCCGTCTGCCAGCTCGGAGAGGTCCCCGGGAACTGAACCCGGGGCCTCCCATGTGGTACCCCAGTGCGCTCTTATCCACTGAGCTATCTAGCCAGGCCCCAACCTAGACTTTGAATCTGAAGCCAGGGACAGCAAAAGATGCATTCAGAAGAGAAGGAGTTGAAGTGGTGGCAGTGGCCTTATCAGCAGTGCTTTCTGGGTTTTGTGCCTGTGGGGACAGTGACATCTCTGTGGAGTCAAGTGGTCCATGGAAACTGCAGTGGATCCCCCAGCACATAGTTACCAGACACAATTCTCCATGACTCTGCCTGACTCCCCTGTTTCCTGCTCCCTTTACAAGGTTGGTTCTTTGGCTCTTTTAGGTATGTAGCTTTTGTGTGTGGGTCAGAGTGTATCTGTGTGTGTGTGTGTGTGTGTGTGTATTTTAACTGAAATACATTTTATTTAGCTTGTTGTTTTCAGTTAAAATATGTACCATGGGCATACCTACAGGTCAGTAGATGGATCTCCAATTATTTTATTTTCTACTTTTATTATGCATACTAATGAATGCAAATACTTTTAAAATAATTGGGTAATATTATATATATATACATTAATATTTTAGTGTTTCAAAATGTACTTGCTATTTCACGTTACCACTACCCCCTCAAACTAGATTAACACACACACGCATGTAAATTTTTTCTTTTGGCAAGCCTACATATCATATGCCTTAGTTTTTGATACACATTTGGATTCACATACATACACACACACATTTCTATTTGTTACATACCTAGGAGTAGAACTGCTGGCTCATAAAAAGTGCACATGATGTTTTAGTAGATACTGCCACTCAATTTTACAGAATCAATTTATAAGGAGCGCTTGAAATGTCTGGTATTCCACATTCTGACATTCACTTGTCGTTGTCTGCCTTTTTCACGTAGCCCTTGTAATGGGTGTATAATGGTATCTCATTGTGAGGTTAGTTTTTATTTCCATGTTGATTGATGAAGTTGAGCATCTTTCCATGATATTTGATGTCATTTTGATCCTATTGTAAATGATATAATTTTTTAAAATTTTACTCGTTTTTATTCATTCTTAAAATCAAGAATTTCTGTTCATTACAAAGCAACAATAAGAGAATGGAAACGTAAGCTTCAGAGTGGGAGATAATATTTGCAAAACATGTATCTGACAAAGGAGTCATCTCCAAATAAATTATACCAACAATTCCATAAGAAAATAGATACCTCCTCCAAAATTAGAAAATTAGGCAAAGACTGTGGATCAGCCATTTATAACAGAGCAAGTACTAATGGCCATGAAAAGATTTTTAAATTTATTACTAGTCAGATTATGAAAAAATTCTATAACAATGAGTTAGCTGTTCATTCCCATCAGATTGACAAAGTAGAAAAAAATATCTATTGCTGGCTTGGATGAAGGAAAAAGCTGAATCTCATATTGTTGGTATAAATGTGAATAGTTACAGCTCCATTTCTGGGAGAATAATCTGATACTACTATTGAATTTTAAAATATACATATTCTTAGATACAGTAATTCTACTACAGGAACTATCCCATTAAAATAAAATTTGTATATTTTTACAAATGTGTGCACTGAAATGTAATTTATAATGGCAAAAATTGTGAAAACCAAGTGAAAATCCATAAAGGGGAATGATTGAATAAACCTTTGTACTGCTGCATCATGAAATATTAATAACAAGATTGTACTATAAATATACCAGTTAACTTTAGGAGTTAACTGAGGTATTTCTTGTTTGAGTAAAGAAAAAAGAAAAAACAAAAAACAAAAAACCATGATGCCTGGAAGTGTATTTATCATTAGGTGGTTGTTAGAGGAGTCCTAGGCACCTGATAAGTAGCCATTGCCTAGCCCAGGGGTCAGCTACCCCACCCCCTTTCCTGGGGAAATCACAGACACATGCTAAGTGGCCATCCTCCAGCCTTCTGCTACCCAAGGTCTCTCTCTATTGGGTGTCCTTCCACAACTTGGGGGAGATTTTACATCTGATGAAAAAGCCCTGACATACCTTAGCCAGGAACCAGGAACAAGGGGCCCCAGAGACTTATCAGAAGAGGAATTCTCAGTGGCAGGACACCCTACCCCTGAGGTGGATAAAAGGATAAAAACCACACTCAAACAATATAGATCCCTCTCTCTTCTCTGTTGCAAAGTGGGGCACACAGAGCTGCCTCTACCAACCTCAACCCAGAGCAATTTTGGCCATCCCAAATTTTAGCCACAATGGAACTTCTTCCCCTGCTCTTTTGGAATCTTTGTGTTAAGAAGTTATTTGCTCTTCTGGATTCTTTATACTGTGCAAGTAATAAAGGGATCATTTGCTGAAATGTGTTTCCATGACACTGTTGCAGCTACTAGATTGACAGCCATTTTTTGTAAACCGACAATTTATGTACTATAAGGCCATAGAATAGGGGGCAGAAGGATATAAATCAGGTTATTAATCTGGTTTGAGAGGTGGTAGTAATTAGAAACAGCAAGTATTTTAAAAACACTAAAATAATAATACAGCATCTATAACAGAATCCAATTAGTTCTAAAGTATGTGCATTCATTGGTATGCATAATGAAAGTAGAAAATAAAATAATTGGATATATATCTACGGACCTGTAGGTATGCCCATGATATATATTTTAAGTGAAAAGAGCAAGATAAAGAAAATGCATTTTTCAGTTAAAATACACACACACACACACACACACAGATACACTCTGACTCACACACAAAAGCCACCTACCTAGAAGAGCCAAAGAGCAAACTTGTAAAGGGAACAGGAAATGGGAGTCAGGCAGAGCCATGGCAAATTGTGCCTGTTAAGTATCTGTTGGAGGTTCCATTGTAGTTTCCACAGACCACTGGACTCCACAAAGGTGTCATCATCGCAACAGGCAAAAAATCCTGAAAGCACTGCTGATCCTGCCATTGTCACCACCTGAACTCCCTGTCTCCTGAATGTGACTTCAGATTCAAAGTCCAGGTTGATGTGACTCATGGTCAATTCTAGGTCACGTGTGAATGTTCTTTATTGGGTAGAATGAAGGGGAGAGTAAATTGTATCTTGGACTTCTATGGCAGAAGTTAGTCCCGCATAGAAGTAGAGAATTTAAAAGATAGGCAGCCAAAATATACGAATAAACACCTCAGTTAGGATCCATGACAGCCCACCACTTTAACTAAACTATCTGTATACATCTTTCTCCTCATATTTACACACACACATACATAATATCTAACTCACTACAGTGCAACTCTTCATCATTTCACTCCCTGTCTATGGAGGGAGTTATTCCAGATTAATTCCATTTACTTCAGTTTCAAGCTCGGGATCACAGAATGATCTCAATTCCATCTCTGGTTCTGGGGTAATTGTATCTCAACATTGTGTGACTTCTGGACAAAATAGTGACGTGAACTTCTGGAAAGAATACTCATATTGATAATTTATCCAAATCTTGAAAAACATTATTTTCGCCTTGATCAAGCTCTTTCAGAAGTCATCTAACTCAAACTAATGTAGGGGCAAGGAGGGGAAGAGGGAAGGACAGGAAGTAGGTGAGCTGAGGAAAACTGTCTTACTCTTTCCGGGAGGGGTCTTCTGGGTCTCTGAGCAAGGCAAGAGCAGCCTCACCGGACAGAAGAGGCGGGGCTGATTTTTTCTGGCTCAGGAAAGTCAGTGGGGTTGGGGACTTGGTGCACCGAGTTAGCCGAATCCTTCCACTCATCTACATTCAATTTTTTAGAGTCCTGGTCTTTACAAATCATTCCCTAATTTTTTCATGAGTGTCCTAGTAAAATGAGAAGTTCAATTGACATTTTAACTAATAATCCACATTCAAAATATGTGTTTTGGCCACAAAAATAAATAAGACATTATATTAGCACATGCAAAGGAAGTCCCTGGGTTTTAGTAGGTCCTTTATTTGAAAATGGGTGGATTTGAGATTCTCAGACACTCTCTGTTACTTAGTTGCATTAGAAATTGCCACCCCTCCCCAGAGACCTTGCATTTTTCCTGTCTTTCCTAGATACAAACAGAAAATGAACTTACTAAAAGAGGATACACAAAACTACCAGGAAAGCTAAAGAACCAATGACCAATGTCCCCAGTCAATTCTCAGGGTCTCACCCTTTCCCAACAAATGTTTTAAGTATCAAATAAGAGACTGTGGTAGTTTGATATTATTTATGAATTCCAAAAAAGATATTGATTATGTTTACAAACTGGTCTGTTTCTCTGGGCATGATACCCTTTGACTGTATTAGATTCAACTGAAACGTCTGATTAAATTATGTTAAGATTCAACCATGTCATGCAACTCAGCACTGAGTCCCAGCCCCTCGGGCTGATAAAACAGACTCTCACACAGAAGTAGATACACAGAGAAGAACACAGAGGAAAAGAGTCAGATCATTAGACACGGCAGACGCCCTGGGAAGAGAGATGAGCCTGACAGTCTACAGGTGACCTTGTGAAGAGAACAGAGCAGCTGAGCCCAGAAAGATACATGCCCCAGTGAAAGAGATGAGTCTTATGCCAGCCTACAGCTGAGATTGGAAGAAGCTGGGACCATGGAGCCTTAAGAGGAAGAAGGAAGGAAGGTTGAATCCTCACAGATGTCGTCCGCCATCTTGTTCAACACATGGCAAAAGACTTTGGGTGAAAAAATACCTCTCATGGTACTTTGACTTGGGCTCTTTAGGGCCTTGTGAGTGCAAGCTTCTACCCCAAATAAATACCCTTTATAAAAGCTGACAGAGTTTTGGTGCTTTGCATCAGCACCCCTTTGGCTGACTAATACAGAGACTACACAAGTTTATGAATTCACCCTGTGTGGTAATTCAACAAGATTAGATGCTTTTTTGAGTTTAGTTACATTATGCCTGATTCTATAAGAGATAAGAGACTCTTTTAGGATAGTTATGAATATAATCTGGTTCTCTGTCCATGTATTAAGTTGGCAATTACAAATCTGAAGATTGCAATTTTAAGTTTTTCAGTAAATTTAGTCAACCAGCATTCTCACAGCTCAGGTGTTCCACATGTCCTTCCAAACAGCTCATTGCAGAAGTCAGTCCACCCAGAAAATCTTGCTTTGAGAAATGCCTTCATTTCAGGAGATCACAATTCATACTTAACATCACCTTTTGACATTGGTCAACATGGGTTACCCATAACCCCTCCTCAAATGATATTCAGATCCTAACTACCTTTTTAATCCCCCATGGTGGGTGAGCAAACATAGATTATCATTTCCTCAAGGTTGCATCACCTGAAGCCCCTTGTGGTCCAAATCACCTCCCAGGTGATGAAATGCACTGGGTTCGTATGTCTTCATTCTGGACCTTGAAATGCCTCATAAGATCCTTCTCTGGCTCTTGGGACATTTTGACCCCAAGCTCTCACTGTCTCTTCCTTTGCTCACGTGCTACCACCTCCTGGCCTGTCCTGTGCTTTGGCATGGGTGAGGTGGGGGCAGTTCCATGACTAAAGAAGGGGACAGGCTCTAGGGAGATTCATAGGTTACTTTTGATTGGCCTCTATACTTCTTATCCACATAGTGGTGGACTTTTGTGCATTAACTTTGGTAGTCTCATGGTAATTCTATCACTCGTTTCTCTGCCCCATCCTAAATCTACCATTTCTGACAAGGTTTTTGGTACTTAGCCAGACTTCTCCAATCATTTCTTACCTGCCATATCTTCTACCTAATGCCTTGATCAATTTCTTCTCTATCATCTCCTTCATTTGGCAGCTCACTGGTTACCCTGAGCCTCATTCTCCAATTCTTAATACTTAGCAATGCCTTCATTCACTGCAACAAACTCAACCAAACTTCTCTGTTTCTCCCAGAAAAATTTACCCACTGGGCTATTCATTGGATCTTTCTCCTCCCAGCTCTGAAATTGCTTTCAACCTCCTAAGTTTCAGACTACCTTTCCCCTCCTTCCCTCTCTTTCTACCCATGTTTATTCCTTCCTCCCTCCCTCCCTCCATCCCTCCTTTCTTCCTTCCTTTCATCCATCATTCAGCCTAAAACATGTGCACTAAAAAGTTATCTTATGCCAGGCACTCCAAGCAGTATGTTATATAGTAACTTTTGGCACTAGAGCTAGGCTCAGGGTTTCCTTTCTGGGGAGAAAGACTTTCCCTCCCTATCCAAACCCTCTCCCTCCCTCTGCTCCACACTCTTTACCAAAGGAAGACCTACCAAATATTTTTGTCAGGACATTTTGTTGACTCAGTTTTAGGAATGGCAAGTTCACTGTTTTAAGCAAAAAGGATAATTACACATTTGATGCCAGTCGAGGGTGGTCTCTTTGTGCCTGTTTTTCTTTATACTCAGCATAAGAGATGAGGTGAGCTGGATCTGCCCTCATTGGAAAAGATTGAGGCATTTCTGAATTTTGTTTCTTCTGTATTTTTTCTCTTCTATTTCAAAAGTATAAGATAATGTAGAGTCTTTTTGGAAGAACTTCTCTGACCCTTTTCCATGCCCCCGTCCATGAAGAAAACCAGAGAGAAAACAAAGGGAGGCCTAGGGTAAAAAGTAACCACATAGGCTCCTTAATATATATAAAAGTCTTTCTTAATTTTCCAAGGCCAATGACCCCCACTAGAATTTGGAGCCAAAGTCCTAGATAGTAATCAACTTTTCATTTGCCTAGTATTAATCAAAGTATATATGTATTCCCATCAGGAATATCATAGAAAGGGAAAACTCCCTGCGGCAGAGCAGGATTCAGTGTTTGGAGCTCTGGGTTTCTCTCATCCTCTTTCTATATGTAGAATTCCCTATTAACAAAGCCCTATATATGACTTAAACCCAGCACCATGAGGACGTATAGAAAAACTGGGCAATCACATCCTCCTTGCAAGCAGCGAACAAAAATAATTGATGCTGACCTGATTCAATTCCTTAAATGGAGAATCACTCATTTTTAAAAAATAGACTGAGTACACTGTTGTGTTTCACAATATGTTACTTAAAAAGTATATACCAACAATGAATGAAAGTAGGAAGTAAATCATGGGGGGAGGTAGGGAGGAAATATTTAAACAAGTATATTTTTTATCTACAATTTGCCCAGCACTGAGCTAGTCCATAACTACAAGCTCCTTTGTTCTAGGAGTTGGGCCAATCCATAACGTTTCTCTAGAGAGATCGGTTTTTAAATTTTATCCACTAACTAAGCCATATGACCTCTGTCCTTCGGAAAAGTCCTCAATCTTTTTGGAACTCAGTTTTTTTTCAAGTGGAAAGTTGTGATGTGTTCTACATATTTTCCAGAAAGGGCCTTCTAGTTCTAACTTAAGTGTGTTTGATTTTAAAAGGACTAGGACGTTTTTCATTCTAAACCTAACTTACTCTCCTGTTTGCTTATTGGTCCATATATTTCTGCCTAAAATAGTGCTCCTTATCTTAGTGCAATGCCTTGGAAAGCACTGCTTCAGCCTTTAAATTCAGAGGGTGCTTTTAAGTCATTAACACAGGGCAATCGTGTAGCCCCTGTGGGTGAAGGGTCTTTCAGATTTGCTCCCTGTGCCCTTATGGCAAAAGTGGGCGAGGCAACATTCTCTCTCCAATGTAGAGGGGAGAAAACTAAATCTCAGAGAAAGGCAAAGGGCTTCCTGACACCAGATCAAGGGCATGCTCTTAGCTAAACAACAGAGATACTGCCAGTCACTAAGGAAACCTCCTGAAATAGCTATAGCTCATGTTTTTCAGTGAACAAAACCCACTGCAACTTATTTCCCTGTAAGTTAATTGCCCCTGAAGGGTGATGCAGAAGTGATGTCAGCCCACCTGTCCCCCACCCCACAGGGAGTAAAGGAAGGAAGCAGCTGCTTGCCAGAAAGTGAGATGCCAAAAATTAAAGCCTGGGGATAGGCTTACCAACTGTCTCAAAGGCTGAAAAGGGGAGGGGCAAACTCAAAAAGAGAGCACAGAAGGAGCAAAAGCAAGGAAGGGCATGTCAAAGGAAGATGCCAGAAGACCTTTCCAGCTCAAATGAGAGACAAAAAGAACAGCAAAGAGCGAGAAGCTGAGACAAGCAGAAGGCAATAGGCTCAAAGCAGTCACTTCCAGGTAATGGCCACATGCAGAAAGGGATCCAAAAGGGAGGGACAGGTGTAATAAAGGAAATTCTATTGAGATAGGTATGTATGAAAAGTATGCTAGACATGTTGGAAACAGCAAAGGCAGCTGTATCTTAACAGCATTGTGCGTTACAAATAAGTGGTCTGGGGCAGAGGGGGACTTTGTGCTCCATTTACCAAAAGCCAATTTACTTCTCTGAGTGTTCTGATCTGGATGAATCTCAGGGTCTATAGTAAGCCTAATTCAGTTCATACAGGGTTTGAAATCGCTAAAGGAAGCTAGCATAGGAGAACTAACACTATTTTCCCCAAAACTGTTTATGGAATTTGCTTCTTTGCTCATGACACAAATGAATATATTCTGCATTGATAATATAATATAGCACTACATAAAATGTATATGCCAAATAACTGCAGCAGTTACTTGTTAATGAGTCAGACAGGGCTAGTTTTCTGTCTACCAACAGAAAATATAAATAAATTTGGGGTCAGAGAGAACAATCAATTATGAAAGTCAATGAGGACTGAGGTTTCAATATGGCATGGAGGCAAAAAAAAAAAAAAAAAAGAAACAGAAGAGAATTGGGACTAAGTAGAAAATTGATTTTTGTGTGTGATAATATACTTTAAAATGTGAATTGATACAGATACAGAAAAGATTGGTATTTAGTTTTTGATGGGAATCACACCAACCCCTTTATCATCTCTTTTTTTTTTTTACAAATGAGAAACCAAGACTAGCAAATTTGAGATATTTGTCCAAAATAATACAGTTTGTAAGGGACAGTCTCAGTACTGGGATTCTCATGTCAAGGGGAACCAGATTATCAGGTTTTAACTGATATTATCCTGGATTCAGTGTTTAGATAATGAGAACGACCAGACTGAAGGAAACACAAGAACTTCTCTGTGCAACGTATGGTACAAAATTGGGATTAAAAGAAAAATGAGATAAACTCCCAGTAGGTGCTCCCAGCCTAGTGGGGAAATCAGGCACAAGATGGGTAAATTGCAACATGCTTTGATTAACTCTGTCATGGAGATATGAATGAAGAGGTAGCTTGGAGGAATGAATGATCATTTGGGGAAAAGGGAAGAATGGCTTTACTGAGTAGGTGAACTCTAAACGAGATCAGAAAAGATGAGTAGACATTGTTTCAGGCATCAGCAGGGCAAGACCATGCTCCATGAAATGGCGGACACATTCTCAAGTTTTCTGAGTGAATATGGGCAGCCCCTGAGCCCTTAGGAAGGTGACACACCATTTGGATATTGGTGTCCAGTTTGAAATCAGATTATTATAGCACAGATTGGTGGGAGGAAGATGACACTAGGAAGGACACAACTTACATGGTCCCTCAGAGTCCAGGAGAGCTCAGGCCCCTCGGCCAATTCCCTCATTTCTTCCTTTCCTGTGGCTAATACCATTCACCAGTAGTCCTGGAAAAAGAGGTACTTCGTGATTCTGCTTCAGATTTGGAAGGCTCAGATATAGTATTGGACAACTCACAGGGAGCCACAGGTTCACCTCAGACCTGAGGATCATATGTAATAGCGGGATTTGACTTACA